>MJUU01002537.1:7733-21020 GCA_002080025.1 Modiolus philippinarum | reverse complement strand
GGGGGGGGGGGGGGGGGGCGAAGGAAGCCAAGCAATAGCAAAAGCTCACTTGGTCTTCGACAATTTGAGTTGAAAAAGACATTCTACTGTTGATAAAATAAAAAAAATGATTAGATAGGTAACGGAACTATCAATAATTTATTGCACATAGCATTGAACTTTTCAAAAGAATATGCTAATTTTGTGGAGGGTAAAAGCGCTGCATTTTTGTTCTAAGTTTCAAGTATTATACAAAGTTACTGTAAAATTTCCTTCTGTATATGGCCATTTCGACAAATTATTCTCTTCAGTGCAAATAAAATCAAAACATTTGGAAATCCATAAACCGAAATATGTCTAAAGCTGTTAGAGAACAAATTTCGAATAGAATCTAAAAAGAAAAGCCAAAATCAGCTACGGACGACCTATACAGGGACTAAAGTATAGTGCCTATGCTATGCAAGAGGGAGGTTACTCCTCAGTTTAATAGAAATTTCCTTAAATTTAGATATTGCAGTTTTCCAAATACAATCGATTTTCGGGCCAGCACCAAAGCAATGGAAAAATTTAACACCGATTGTAACTGTAAAATCAGTTCGTGCAGATGGCCATTTCGAAAACCTATGTATCTTCAGTGCAGACAAAAATCACAACATCTGAACCAAATAGAGAAAAACAATATAATCTACATGGAAAGCTGTTAAGGTCAGAGTTTTGCTCGAGGGAGATAATCTCATTGTTTCTACAAAATATACAAAAATAAGATACTGCAAGTTTCTAAATAAAATCGTTTGAGTGAGTCAACACTGATGTACTGACTACTTGGCTGATGAATTACCCAGGGGAAATAAAAGTCGATCAGCAGAGACATCGACATTATTAATATGATGATGATAAATAATAGTAAAAATAGACCTAACTACTAAAGTGAAAAGTCTCACAAACCTGAAGAATAAAGGAAGAACCGAAACCAAACAAAACTGAATTAAAACTGAATGCAACATGTATGATCGTACCATTATTGTCCTGCTCTTATCTTAGTGCATTGATTAGCTTATTATATATTATCTTGGTCGACAATTTACAGTCGATACAATGATTACCTTGATAGAGCTCGGTTGCATACAAATAGGGTACTTAAGGAAGGATATGTTACCCATAACTTGAAGTCATTACTACAGAAGTTTTACGGTCGACATCACCATCTTCTGGACGGCTATGGGATATGTTTTCCCAGATCTTACTCTTTGCCATTTAAGTTTTTTTCTCTACCGGATTCGACTTCAACATGACTACAACGGATGTCTTATAAGAAGCAGGAGATGCTACTCTACCGGTGTACCTGATCTCATCCATGGTTTTATTGGGCCCATGTTGTTCATTTTTGAATATGTATGTGCTATCATTTTTCCTATGTCTTTGTTTCTTCGTTTTTACAATGCTGCCATTGTTTTGGATTGTTCGTTTTAGACTGACGTTTTGGTTCTCACCTACTATAAACAAAAGTTGTTCTCAGTGCAGAAACCAACAGAAATTTACAGAACGTACCCACATGCCCACGAAATCAATAATATTGGACTAAATGTCGTTTAAAGTACAGAAGCCATACCTGCTTGCAAGCTCTACTAAACTTGACAAGAAATTTAACATTTTTTATTCAAAGTGAAAACTCTAACAGTCCTTAACAATATTCCGAAACATTATCTTTTAATTGAAAGCATTCGTTTTAATGTAACTATTCTTCGCTTTTGCCGAACGTGAACAGAGGTTTCATGAAAACAAGTCTAAATTTCAGTATGCCAATGGGTCTCACTACCTGAAAAGGTCATTTTAGAGATATTTTTTCTTATATATCCAAATAGGTTATAAAATGATCGGTCAGATTTGCTGTACATCTGAATATAAATGGCAATGATCGTATCTCTTTTTATATACCTTTTATGCAATATCATGCAAATGTTTGTTAAAAACTGATATATATGTATAGTAGGGCACCTTAAGCCTAAAAGATGCTTAGTTTTCGAGTTTGGGTTTCCGAAATCACGCAAATCTAATTTTTGTTCTAAATGCTAGTACAGCTATATTAAATTTATTGTTTTTAGCTGTTGTAGAAAGCTCACGATATTATAATTCCACGATTTTCAAGAGGTACCCTATGATGAAGCTTCGGATATGGTATCTTTAAAGCTGTAGAAAACAGTAGCATTCTCTAACATGCTTATACAAAGTTATTCACGTGAAAGTCTATACCTGATATTTTTCTTCGAATTATTTTGACTTACTCTAAAAAAAAATTCGGCATTCATTTCGAAATTTCAAATATAAAATGTACATATATTCCAAAAATTATGAATGAAATATCCACCGTAAGAGAGAAATCAACTTATAAATAGACTTAATTTGCGCTAAACAATTTGTTTTTTGTTGTTGTTGTTGTGCAATGCGAGATAATTCTATTCATTTATCCTAAAAAGTATCTGATAGGCAAAAGTCTAGTCAAAATACGTAAATTTAGCTTATATTTTACTTTGCTTGCGTTTTGAAGTGCAAAGCTAGTGTACGTATATTACTTTAAAACTGCATTTCTATTTCATTTTAGATCATTTAAACGGGTTTTGTGTCAGATTCAACGATCTAACCAAGTTTTGTGTCAGTATGTTTTTGGGGGGGTGGGGTAGGGGGAGGCGGGCAATTAGCTTTTTTCTACCAATTACATTATTTTGGGCTGCAAATATTCCAAAAACAAAATGTTGACTTTGAAACTTATTGAATAAAGATTAAAAATAATCCACGAGACAAAGTCAAACACCCAAACTACCCAAATAAAATTTACAATGAATATTCAAATTCTGTTACAGTTTTTGATCAAAGGAAGCTACTTTAAGTTGCATTACAATTTTCAAAATTACAGGAACTGACATTTGACCTCATTTGAAATTAAATTTGACCATAGCCAAAAACTACGACATCGACATTTCGATGCGCCATCCAAGCATGTATAATGCAGGTGTGTGTTATTCCGTTAACTTAAAATCGAAAAAAATCGTCAAATGGGCACCCTACTATAATGGTAATTTATGTTATCTGCTGGTGACCACATGTTTTATTGGATCAGAATGAAATTTGCAATTTTTATAAAAGTCATTTTATGGATCATTCTAAATTTAAGGAAATTTGATTAAAAACCAAGGAGTATCTCCATATTGCATAGCTCTGTCCTTAGCTGATTTTGGCTTTCTATCTAGATTCTTTGGAAATTTGTTCTCTATCAGCTTTAGACATTAACGGTTGGTGGATTTCCGAATGACCTGATTTTATATGTACTGAAGAGACATAAGTTGTCGAAATAGCCATATTCAGAAAGAAAATTTTACAGTAACTTCGGTATTTTTGTTCCTGTTACGATAGATTAAGAACAAAATACCGAAGATACTGTAAATTTATTTTCTGTATATGCGCATTCCGACAACTTATGTCTCATCAATGCCGATAAAGCCAAATTATCTGGAAGTCCAATCACCAAAAACGTGTAAAAGCTAATTAGCCAGTAGATTCAGAGTGGAACATTAAAATGTGAAATGGCCGGACGTAGGAAGCCAAGTTGTGAAAAACTTAGTCTTGATCTTTGGTCACGTGAGTTAAAAAAAGACTTTCAACTGTGGTAAAATTCCGAAATAGTTCGATAGACAACGGTAATACCAAATGACTGTGGAAGTACTTTAATTCGTGGACATCAATTTTTGTGATTTTCATAAATGATAAAATACATAGGTTTCTGGTAATAAAGTTTCTGCATATGGCCATATAGCTATTTCTGGGGTACTTAAATTCGTGGTTTCGAATTCGCCGTTTCAGAAACTGAGGAATTGTGGGTACAGAGATTGTCTTGGAAATTTTGGTGTACGGACAATCGATTTTCAACCGATGAAGTTATGTTATTTACGTTCTTGACCAATCAAAATATTTTGGTGTACGCTCTACCAACAATCCCTTAGTTTCTGAAAAGGCGAATTCTTTGCACTAAAACTGTAAGGAACAATATATTACGTTGGGAACATAATTTCTTAGTTTGAGCAAAATCCAAGAAAATTGCACTCTAACGAACAATAGTGCTGACGAAAAATGCCGGTGACATTTCTTATAGGCTTTTGACAATAACGTATTGCAAATAGTAGTTATTTCTGAAGAAAATACTCATTTTTGTGGGTAAAAATTATTCAGCTTTGTTCAACGTTTAAGGTAGTGCATAGAAATTAAAAACCGAAGTAACTGTAAACTCAGTTTCTGCAGTTGACCATTTCGGAAACCTTTGTCCCTCACGTTCAGACAAAATTAAATCATGTTAAAGACCAAACAGGGAAAAATAACCAATATAATCTAAATGTAAATCCAAATCTGCCGAGGACATGAAGGGGATAATCATGGTTTTCCACAAAACGTACATAAAATTAGATTTTCCGAACTTTTACATAAAAAAGGTTTTGAGTCAAAACCAAAGTACTAAATACTAGGATGGTGAATTACATCAACTTTAAATAAATAATAGTTGTGATCTACATCTTTTTGGACTTGCATTTCGTATTGGAAGAAAATGCTCATCTGAGTACTAAAATCAATGACATAATGAGCGATTCTTATTTCAAAATTACCCGTTTCTCTAACATGGATAGTAATATGCTTAGGGAGTGTATGACTCACAGTTGATTCGCTACGCAAGAGCTTTATCTCATTATACAGACTTTCTCATTAGATATAGATGTCTCTGTGACCGCCTTATTAATCAAGGCTTCAAAAATTTCGTCTTATACGATCATTAACAAAGTTCTATAAAACATATTTGTCTCGTGTGGAAAAAGTTGTTTTTAGTTCGAACTGTGATTCATTCAAGATTCTTTTTTTTTTACTTAATAGTGCGGTTATCATTTTCTTTTTAGTGTCAACTACCTTTCATTAGCAGTTGTTGATGAGTTGATAACGGACACTGTCGCAATGGCGCGCCATAAAACCGGTTTAATCCCCATTTTGTTGACATACTGTACCTAATCAGTACCACTGCAATCGATAATTTTGTCCGCTGGTTTTCAACCTGCTTTGTCTTTTTTCTCTTTTGGACTTTGGCTCGAGACAATTCTGTTTGGAAATTTTGTTATTGCCTCCATCATGTCCATGTAGCTAACTAATACAGTGAAAAGTCTAACATACCTGAAGAAGAAAGGAAAATCGAAACCACGATCAACGGAATCAAACCTGAATGCACCATGTCAGATCGTTACCTTTATTGTTCTGTTTCTTATCTAAGTGCATGAATTATATGTTATTTGTTATCTCGGTCAATTTTAATGTAGGACAAAATGTCGCCCATAGTGCTAAAACCAATAAAAATCTAAAAAAAAACACCCACTCACCGATGCACACACACCCAAACAATCAATAGATAAAACGGAAGATCAAGACTTACTGTCGTCAAAGCACAAACAATTTAACCACAAACAGGCAGACAAACACATTTGTCAGTAAGCCATAATGACCTTGACAAAAAAGGAAGGATTTTTTTATCAAAGGTTTCGCATAACTGAAGAGGTATTTTTAAACATTTTTCTTAATTGGAAATCAATCATAAAGACGGTATTATTCTTAGAAATTTCCTTAAATAAGCAGCAGTTTAAGGAAAAAAATCTTTATTTGCTAAATGGCAATTAATTGGGTCTCACTACATGAAAAGTCATTTAAAGCCTCCATATGTATCCAAATATATTGTTAAATGTTCAGTAAGATTTGCTATACATCTAAACATAAGGGCCAGATTATTTTTTTTTCCACTCAACAATATGCTAGGAAATTTTGTTGAGCAAGGCTTTTTGTCTGTCCTTCAACACAACATCATGCAAATGTTTGATAAAAAAGGTTTATATTTACTACCATAAACGTGCAGTCACAATCATAAATTATTGTCAATTTTATGTTAATATTTGTACAAATAACAAAATACCGAAGTTAATGTGAATTTAGTTTCTGCAAATGCGCATTTCGACAAGTTATGTCTCTTCAGTGAAGATCAAATCAAAACATTTGGAAATCCGTAACTCGAAATATGTGTAATATCTGACACAGATCAAATTACCAATATAGTCTAAATAGAAAAGCCACAAATAGCCAATGATAGAGCTATGCATGAGGGAGATACTCCTTAGTTTTTAGCAAAATCTCTTAAACTTTGATATTGCAAGTTTTCAAATGAAATCGGTTTTCGGGCAGCACCAAAGTACTGGTTACTGAGTTGGAGAATACCCCAGGGACTAACAGTCCACCAGCGGAGGTACTTTAACGTACCACCGGAACTATGTACAATTGAGCTCTTAACTTTATCCACTCGATGGATGTCTTTGGTACTGGATTTGCCTCCCCCATCCCCCCTTTTCGATATTTTTGGTAATGAGTACTCCTTTCTCTACTACTTTTGGATAAAGGCTTTCCATTTTATTTCATTCTAATGCTGCTAATGACAGGTTACTCCTTAAAACACGTGTAAAGCATAACGAAAGTTACCGTTTATCATGTAACTTGGGTATTTTAGTATTTTGAAACCATTGGGCCAATGCCACTGCTGCTGCTGATGGATCAGAGGTCCCCGAGGGTATTCACCAGCCCAATTGTCAGACTTGTCTGACATTAACATTTACATTGCATTTTATAGAAATTTACTGTTTTTTCCCAATTCTAATCCCTTAAAATTTGGAGGCCTCATTTTGTGTGTGGCACTCGGTGGGTGTCCTTGGTACTGGATTTGGCCTCCCATTTATAGATATGTTTGGTAATGAGTAATTTTTAACTACTTTTGGATAAAGGATTTGCATATTATTTCACTCTTATGCTGCTGATGAGAGGTTACTCCTTGAAACGCGTGTTCAGCATAGCGAAATTTACTGTTTATCATGCAACTTGGGTTTCTTAGTACTTATATGTTGATAAAATGCTACTGAAAGAAATTCACAAGTCAAGTCAGGAATAATTTTTTTAATTCATGGAGTAATAAGCGGAAATCAATCATTTCCATCTGGGCCACATTAGTATGCAATGCATCCAAGGACATGATGCTTCTTGGAACGAATAAATTTCTCTAGACATCGCTTGTAATCTTCTGAGATAGAACTTGTACCGTCCATAGTTTCAGCATCTTTTATGTAAGTACACCTGCCAATATCTATCAGATCATTTTAAATGCAGCGCATCATGACCTACATGAACCGGTTGATTTTCTTAATTACAAGTATTCCAATTCCAGTTGTTGCATCACATATATTACACTCTCTGGTTTTCTAAACGAGTTATCATTCCATACAAATCTTTATTTCTCTAGTGTGTTGATATTGTTGAATTATAATCTACAACTGATCGTTCTAATTTTTTATAACTAAAGGAGAGGTTGCCTAAGATGGTACCTCCTAAATACTTAGCATGTTCAACTGATTTAAAGGTTTGTTCATGTAGTGAGTATTGATATCTGATTGGCTCTCTGTTACTTCTATGTTTCATTTTGAGGGGTTCAACGTCGTGAGCCAAGTCTGTTTTTCCACTTCAATGGAGCATGAAAATTCTGTTGTTGAAATGTAACCTTGGTGTTACTTATTTCACTGTACAAACGGCTGTCATCAGCAAAAAGACGGACATCTGACTGCTAGTATCAACTTTCCGTAAAATTACAAACAAAAGAAAGCAGTAAACACCTACAATGGCCGAACATTTCAATCACATACTATAATCAACAGGCGATCTGCACCAGAAAATCGCAAGTGAAAGACAAGACACGATAGAAACTCGGGAACGAGAGACTTGGTACGGGCACTAGCAAAATCTAGCGGTAAAGTTAAACCGGTTTATGGGTATCCAAACTTCCCCTGTCTCTGTCCCGTTTCCTAATGGTATATAAAATACAGATAAAATCAAATACAGGTACACTACAAACTCCATGACCACAGAGGAAAGAAAAAGACAATACGTTGTCGCAAAGATGGGTCAAGATTATCTTCCGGCTAGCTGAAGGAGCCTAGTATGCTGGTAAAAAACTGTAGCAATACGGAAGAAAAATCAAAACTTCCCGAAGGGTTTCGTAAAAAAATCATCGTATATTTCGGTAGACATGGGCATTCATAGTAAGAAGTCAGTATACATGTGAAATCACTGAAATTGGACCCTAAAGCCAATTTAACAGATTCGTTTAGAAAAACATGTCAATACAATAAATACACAAGTTGCATAAAAACGGTAAATTTCGTTATTCTGTACACGTGTTTCAAGGAGTAACCTCTCGTCAGCTCTACTACTTAAAGAGTAAAAGTTACGTCCCAGTTTTTCCGGATTTTATCAGTTTTTGGCATTTGCATTAACGTTTCCGTTCAAATAACTAAATACCCAAGTTATTTTGAATTTCAAAAAGATGTACAAAAAATGAAAAATACCCTTAGTAATAATTATAAGCAGTTTTGCTTAATCGTTCCACGTATTTATAGGGATTTTGTCCCATGTATATTTACTCCATATCCTTTTATTTGGTCATTGATTGTTGATATCTTCTATAAAACATTTTTACTTGGTTTTACAATTTATAATATATGTTACCTTCTGCAAAAGTTTGGATATGATACCAAGGTTACGTTCATTAAAGTCGTCACGAGTAGAACAGACGCGTTGGAATCGTACATTGTATTTACTGACTGTTGCTGTTTACTTAGTTTTATAAAAAGGGCTATTGATAATTGATGTTATTGGTTTCTATTAATATTTTTCTTTTACAGATGCATGAACAAGAACATTATTCTACATGCCTCATAGGCTGCATTCGAGACTCCTGTACCTGACACGGGTGTGTGTACTCGGAATATGAACATTACGAACGCCAAGATCACGACACTCGGAACGAAATTTTGTTCCGAGAACATGCTCCTGCTTTTAGGTGGTGTGTGTTCCTAGAATGGAAATCAAGATTGCGACTTATGGAAATAAATTTTAAGAGATCGAATGTTTTTTGTTCGTTTAATCATCGATAGAGATGATATGGTGTTTGCATTTTATATAAAAAAGTAAACTTAAAACGAAAAATTATTTCAAAGCATACTAAATAAAAAAGAATTATTTTTAAGTTGTGAAAAGACCAATTGACTAGCATGATATCGGAATGCTCTATGAAACACTCACTTCATTTTATTCAAAATTGGATTTTCTTTCCTTTTGTAAGAGCTACTGTGCCTTCTGCACATCGGTAGAGGAAAAGGTTCGGGGAGAACATTTAAAACAATTCTGAGAAAATATAAGGTACATTTTTAATCAAGTGTATCACAAATATCTTAACTCTTAAGGGATAACATAACTAGTTAGACGCAGTAAACATGAAGGATGAGACTTAAATGGGCTTTGAATTCGTCTTCTTCCAATTTGTAAATGCCTATTACTTGGGATAGGCATTCACTTCTTAACATGTTTGTGCCAAATCCAATTGCTTCCATAAATTATGCAATTAAACATTTTAAGAAGGAGAAAATCTAAAAGGGAGTTAGGGTCATAGGGCGCCTGACTTTAACCACCAGTAAAAAATTGTTGTGTGTATATATTTTGTATTAAACTACACATATAGGTATAAAAGTAAGTGAGAACCGAACCGTCAGTTAAAAGAACGAACAATCCATGGACAATGGCAACATCGGAATTAAGAAATAAGGACACCACTTGAGTACAGTAATTTTACACATTTTACGTAGAAATGAAATATTTTGAGGATTTGAATGAAAAAAAAAAGTTTAAAAAAATGTTTGCCTTTCTAACAATATATGCTACCCGTTTCTTAAATCCTTTATCTGCCCCTGATTAGATGGGCTACGGAATTCTTTGTCGTTTATATCTCTTTACGGCTTACTCCGCCGTGTAAAAGACATTACCGGGCGATTTCAAAAGAATGTACTTCGACATTTATTACAACTGTAATTCTAGCTGCCATTTTGAATTCGTTCTTTGCGTTCGAGATCGGAATGCTGTTAGCACTTGAGATGTTCTTGCTGTTCGAGATGTGTAACAGTATTCCGAGAACACGTTCTTACAACCAAGAACAACTGTCTCGAATGCATCATAGAGAATCGTCATTTTTATCCTATGAACAATACAATACAATCATAGCCACATGTTCGTTTTTCTGTGTCTTTATTTTTATATATGCTAGTGTTAGTTGGTGGAACTGAATCAAATCTTGGCCCATGACCCCCTCATAACAGTGAACAAAGAGGTTATATAATATAACAAGTAACCCGTCCTTTATTCACTGAACAATGCAGTCTTTAAATAAGAGGATGTGGATAGAGTATGCAATAAGTCTTTATAATACAAACCTTATTAACCTTGACATTTGCATCACTTGTGACAGTTTTAGCTATCAATATGTTTCATTTGCACAAGTGAGAGTTAAAGGGAGGAGACGGGAGACGCGGTTATTGTTGTTATGAAGTACACACATTGGCACATTGGCCTAGTATTTCCGTTAAAAGCACACGGACCTAGCTGTATATATATTTATATTTTTTTTACCATTTCATTTAGTCTACAATTCGTAACAATTAAAATAGGTCCCTTAAAGTAAGTGTCAAACAGTGGATACGGGGAAACATTTACAATTTGCTGAAAATTACAATCGCATGCCAAAATCTGAGAGGGAACTACACAGAAAAAAACACAAATAAGACAAAAGACAAACGTAAACAACGATAGGAACTCGGGTCTTGGTACAGGTACTAGCAAAAGCCAGTAGTAGGGTGAAACCGGCTTATTGGTACCCAAACCTCCCCTTTATCTGTCCCGTTTCCCTATAGTATAAAAACATACGAATAAAACCTAATACAGGTAGACTAATAACTCCATGACCACAATCTAGAAAGAAGAGAAAATGATAATACCTAATTTAGAAAGATGGGTCAACGGGTACCTAGTCTGCTGGTAAAACACTGTCGCACTACGGAAGAAAAATCTTCCCGATTAGTTTGGTCAAGAATCATCATTTATTTCAGTAAACATCGGCAGTATCAGTGAGAGGCCAGTATGTGTGTAAAATTTTCAGGTCACTAGATCTCAACGTTGATTTTACGGATGCAAGCAGAGTATCCTGCCAATATTCCCTATTACGTAAAGAATGTAAGTTACGTCCTAGCTTTTCTGGATCTTTTATCAGTTTCTGGCATCATGTAACAACATTTCCGTAAAAACGAGGATTACAAATGCCCATAGTAATAAGTTGTTTGCGAGTAACACCATATTTAGGTATCATATGTTAATATCTATTATAATACATCTTAAATGTATTCAACAACTTATGAAATCTGTAAACCTGTTGTGATAGAAAGGTTACGTTAATGAAAATAATCAAGAGAAGAACAAAGGCGTGCGAATCGTACTAGTTGAGAAATAAACACCCCCAGGATGGAGCTAGAGGAATGTCGCCGTCAAGAAAAATAAAAATTGTAATAGTGAAAACAGAATTATCCTCTTTATTATATATTTTAGTATTCATTTTACCAGAGTCAATAATAATAGTTAGAACCAGCCAAGAGTAGTATTTCGAGTCATTCTTAGCTTTATTTAATTTCAGATCTTGTGGGTAAATGATAACTACATAATCTAAAAACTGCGGATTGTCAGTAAGGGTATCGTCAATATACCTTGAAAATAGAAATAAGTTGATCACTGTTTGGTATGGTTCCGTTTTGAAGTTTTTCCATGAAGTCTTGTTCATAGCAGAACAGAAGAAGATCTACAATGAGAGGTTGATTGATTGATTGATTAGTTAGAGTTTAACGTCCAATGAGCAATATTTCAGCTATATCAGGACGAGAACAAGTTAATCAATTCAAAACAAATTGTAAGTAAAAGAAGAAAGAAATAAAGGTGGAAGGGACAACCGGGGAAACAACTTTTGATTGCCACTGGAAAAGGGGAGAAATGGGTAGGGGCAGGAAATTTAGCCTTCTATACGACACCCAGTGCGTCTGCTCTCTTTAGAGAAATATAGAAGGGGTCTTTATACTGCATGGAGCGTGGCGTTTCTCCACACAGTTTGGCTACAATGGTTCGCGGTCAGGCTTTCCGTATTATGACCTGACTACCCCGCAAAGACAGGGCATTCCCCTATCCACCACCCGGGGACGCGCCCGGCAGCTCTGTAGCCAAAGCCCCTGAAAACCTATTCAGGTGCCGGGTACAATGAGAGGAGGTGCACAATTTGTACTCATGGGAATACTTATGACCTGTTGATAAATATCATCATATGTGCAGGAAAATGAATATTGCAGATTATTTTAGAGAAGAATCCTGTTTTTTGTTTAACCAATAACAAAATGCCGAGGTTATTGGGAATTTAGGTTCTGCACATGCGCATTTCGACAACTCATATCTCATCAATGCAGATCAAATCAAAACATTTTGAAATCCATGAACAAAAATATGTGTTATAGCTGATAGAGAACAAATTTCCAATAGGATCTTAATAGGAAAGCCAAAATCAGCTAAGGACAGAACTATGTAAGAGGGAGATACTCCTTAGGTTTAAACACAATATTTCTCAAATTTAGATATTGCAAATTTTCAAATAAAATCGGTTTTTAATCTAAATTTATCTAAATTTTACAAAATTTTGTTCAAAACTAAGGAGTATCTCGAACTCGCATAGCTCTGTCCTCATCTGATTTTGGCTTTACTATTTAGATCCTATTGAAAATTTGTTCTCTATCAGTTTTTACACATATTTGGTTGGTGTATTTCCAAATATTTTGATTTGATCTGCACTCAAGACACATAAGTTGTCGAAATGCGAATATTTAAAAACTAAATGAACAGTTTTTAGTCCGGTATTTTGTTATTTAATAAGAAATATTTATGCAAAGTACCAAGCTGGTTACGTGCGCAAGGCATTGGAAAAAGGGATAATGGTATTTTTAATAGAAAAGTTCAGGTCATTTATCATATTTATCATATTCTGCCTTTAATTTGTTTTGTTTACAATAATAAAATTGATTCATATATTCAAATTATATCATATTGTCTCTAAATGTAGGTTTGCTATTATTTTAAACCTTGCTTGAGCATTTTATCTATCTGTCTTTTTGTGTATTTTAAGCAATATATCAGCGGTGGAATAATTAATTGAGCTTCATCTTTATCTGCTAATATGTAAAAAATATTCCAAAGAATTTTTAGCAATTACTTGATATCTTTAACCATGTTTAAATCACAGGATAACCCTTAGGCTTAGCATATTACATCTTTGAGTCTGTAACT
>MJUU01002533.1:12542-38750 GCA_002080025.1 Modiolus philippinarum | reverse complement strand
ACGAGTGAAAGTGACTCTGTTCTATTTAGACAATACAAAAGAAGTCTTTATATTATATGGAGCGTGGCAATTTTTTCCACACAGTTTGGCTACAATGGTTCTCGGTCAGGCTTTCCGTATTATAAACTGACTACCCTGCATAGACAGGGCACTCCCCTGTCCACCAACTGGGAATGCGCCCGGCAGCTCTGTAGCCCGAGCCCCTGAAAACCGATTCAGATGCCAGGCTGAGTCTTTTGAAGCTGCAACGATACCACTCTTTTTCTTTGGTGTTCATATATCCTATTGTTAGCTTACTCGATTTAATATTAAAAGGAATGTACAAAATTACAGTCAAGCCTGTCTTCTGTTACTGTCTATGGAAAAATACCAAAGTCGCATAATAAACAGTAAATTTGGTTACACTGTAAACTAGTTTCAAGGTGTAACCTCTCGTCAGCAGCATTAAAATCAGATTGATTGATTGATTGAATATTGTTTAACGTCTACTCAGCAATATTTCAGCTATATCAAGACGAGAACAAGTTTGTTGATAAATAACCACTTTGGGGTATGGAAAGGGCCATGGGNAGGAAATTAAGCCTTCTATACGAGTGAAAGTGACTCTGTTCTATTTAGACAATACAAAAGAAGTCTTTATATTATATGGAGCGTGGCAATTTTTTCCACACAGTTTGGCTACAATGGTTCTCGGTCAGGCTTTCCGTATTATAAACTGACTACCCTGCATAGACAGGGCACTCCCCTGTCCACCAACTGGGAATGCGCCCGGCAGCTCTGTAGCCCGAGCCCCTGAAAACCGATTCAGATGCCAGGCTGAGTCTTTTGAAGCTGCAACGATACCACTCTTTTTCTTTGGTGTTCATATATCCTATTGTTAGCTTACTCGATTTAATATTAAAAGGAATGTACAAAATTACAGTCAANTCAGCCTCCGTTTAGGAGGGGTCACACCCCGCAAGCCGGAGATACTGGGTCCTATTTCTATATCCCGGGGTTCCCTCGGGGTCCTCTGTTAGGATGGCTCCTACTCCAAGCTCAGAGGATGCTGCGGGCCTATTCTTCAGCCGGGACCGCGCACGGCGGTTTAAAATCAGATAATATGGAAATAAAATGGAAAATTATTTCGGCAAAATGTCTCTCATTCGAAGAATTCAAATATTTAGGCAATATATATTATTAATTAACTTATTTAGACTGATCACGCAAGACTGATCGCCTTTGAAACAACACGTGCAATCAAAATAGACGTGTTTTCAATTAGAAAATTTTTCCCGAAAATTTTTTTCGTCACAATGTTACGTGACATAATTTACTCTGATTGACCCTAAGTCAATCGGGGCAACTCATTCATAAACAGTAATTGGGAATTGGTCAATTAGAAACTGAGTCTAAATCATATATTTTAGTAACAAAAAATATATACATTGAGACAATTTTAACCGTTCGACAATCTTTTTAATTCTAAATTAACGAAAACAGGTCCTGAAAGATCTCACTAACATAAGAAATAGTAAATAATAGATGAGCGTATTTGTAAATAATGCAATAAAGAAGTTGAAGATGAGGTACATTTTTACTGAATTGTGATAAACTAGAAAATATACGGGGACCATCATTCATTAAGAAAATTGTAAATTAATAAGATAATTTAAAATCATGAAGTAATCAAAACCTTTTCAATTGGCTATTTAGTTGTGAAGACATTCAAACACTAAATAATATTAGTAACCCCAATTATAATCTACAAGTCGAAAGAGAAAATATATCGATGGTTACTCAATATGCTTAGTTGGGTCAGAGGTGTCCCTATCCAGTGACCCCCTTTGTGTGGGTATGCCGATTCATATCCAATAATTCATATTAATTCTTTATAGCTATTGTTTGTCTGTGATTTATGTTTGTTTTTGTCTTTATATCTTGTAGAATCTGCCCGCAAGGGCGCCTTAATTTTTGGCAATAAAATATTTGTATTGTATTGTGTCGTAAGAAACAGTGATCAACAAAAATATTTTCCTTTGGAACATGTTACGCGTCTATCTAAACGGCACATATGAATTAATTAATAAAAACAGTTGACTTTTCGTAAATATTAACACTACAACTAAGTTCAATTAAACTGACTTATAACGATTATGTGTAATATTATAGGGTTATTGCATGATTATTGAGGAATATTATCCCTCGTAGAAGATACATTGCACTCGAAAGAATATGGAAATTTATTCCACGCTTAAGGTTAAAGGCCCCTTTTTCAGTTCAATGTTAAACCTATGGGAATTTTGTGTAAAACCCCCAGCCTTAACGGCTTGTTGGTTCTTCACCAAACTTTGTTTACAGATAACTGTTTCATTTATGCATACAAAGCTACCATTCGTTGCAAGTTTTATCAACAAATGAATGAGTTATTAATGATAATCAATATAAAATACGGCAAATCATTCGAGCAGGCCGCATTTTTGTCCCAGAAAACATCCAACTACCACAATATTTTCAAGATTTTTTCTGCAAAATCATTAAATTTGTTGATACTGGCATAAACTAATGGTAGCTTTGCATGCGCAATTGTCTCAATAATTTGCAGATAAATATTTGGAATAAACCAACAAGCCGTTAAGGCTGGGGGTTTTACACAAAATTCCCATAGGTTTAACATTGAACTGAAAAAGGGGCCTTTAACCTTAATAATGCTTTCTTACAAAATATAATATTGCTATACAATAATATAACTAGAAGAACAAGCTGTTTGACGTTGTTGGGACATTGTGGAAAAGTCGTTGTATCATCGTGTCATCGTCAAAAATTTGCATTTACACCAACCAACGGTTTTCCCTCGCACAAGCTTTTGATCTTTATTCCCTGATGTAATAAGGAATGCATTCCACTAAAGCAAGTACCCATTCTAAAAAGTATCGAATGAAGAAGTCAAATCCAATATCAGTAATTTTGAAATTTAAATCGTCCCTTTTGTCATAAATTGTAATACCGAGATGACCATTTTCTTCAAATTCGAGATGTAAATGAAAAAAAAGATGTACATGTAGATCTAGCTGTCTCTGTCGTTTCTTTAATCTCTAGTTCTGGCGGATATATTAATGGGATCCATTAAGAAACAAGATGCGTTATTGATGGCAAGAAAAGAACATCATCAATATATCTATAAGTGAAATTGAAAGATCTAGCATCTTTTATTTTATTATCTTTACCGAGTCCCTGGAGTAATTCATTCTCGTAAGAAGATAAAAAGTCTGCGAATAGAGGAGCACAATTAGTGCCCATTGGTATGCCAACTTGCTGTTGATAAACAGCACCTCCAAATGTGACAAATGTGTTATCCATAAGAAAATCAAGCATACTGCATACCTGTTTTTCATCATAGCATACTTTTCCTTGTAAATTGTTTTTTTTAAATAATGTGGATTTACATATGACGACTATTAAAACCCATTCATGGAAATGTGCAAACATTTGGTGTGGCGCTGACATTATTCCCGCGTCCTGGTCAGTGTCATCCTTGCATATATTGACAAGGTGCAGACTTTCGTTGTTTATATCACCAAGGTCGATAAAACCTATTAGCTCACCAGATCTTGTGAATACACCAATCTTTCCTTAACTTTTATCTCGTCAGAAAGTAAAATTACGTTTCTTTTATATGGTTTTAGGTCGTCAATATGCATGTCATCCTTAATCTTCTTCAAAAGTTCGACCTTAAATCCATTTATAGAGGTAGTGAAGTGAGTATAGACTTTAAGTGCTGAACCATGTGGCAGTCGCAGAAATCCGGATTGTCTTGTCATTTCATAAGCTCTTGTAGACTTATTGTAAAAAGCTATGCACCATTTTAAAATGACTGGATGCCAGCGCATGCCGCTTTTGATTTTCGAATTAAAATATTTAAGGTGTTGCATCAACAGAAGTTTTTGAGGAGAGCCTTCCATGAAGCCTTTAAATTCTTCACTATGTAATATATGCTGAAAAGAATTGTTGAATTAGTCCGGAAGTTTTTCGCCGTGAGTTTCCAAAATATCCTGAAATTCGGTTTCGAGGCTTTCAACTTAGCGTTTTAATTGATCATTTCACGTTTCAGTCTTTCTTGATTTTCGTTAAGGCTAGAAATTTGTATTGGCATGAAATTGCTCAGAAATTAGATCGTTATCAGTCACTGTCAATTTTCTAGTCATGGGTTTCATGTCTCCTTTATACACAAGGATTGCAGCACACACTGTACCGTATTTTAGGAGTAACATACACTTGCTGTGGCGGATAGTGAATCAATGATAGTAGTAAACCAGAGTCATATAAATATATACAAGACACTTTTGAAAAAGAAAAGATTTTGACATTCTTGGAGACAGAAACATATGAAATGCTTTTTGCAGATGAAGAATAATATTTAAATCTTTAAAAAAATTGAAAGAGGCCGATTTAATAATCCTATTCCTATCCCTAGGACAGAAAGAACCTGTTCAACCTGTATTATGTTGGATGATGAACTCCTCTCCTGGGATGGCTCTGGCTTCTGAATATCTGTCGCCAGAAAAATCGCCAACTTGTATTTTTTGCCGCCAATTACAAAAATTTGTCGCCAATGAGGAAGTATCCAATTGGTTTTCTAGGGTGGACGATAGACTTTTGTGTTCTTTCTTCCACACTAAATGAATAGTTCTATTTTGTATTGTTTTGTTTTGATGGCACAAATTCTTTTATCATTTACATGCTTTGCTGTTTCAGTTCGAATCGTACGCTTAACGTTCTCGTCTTGATATAGCTGAAATATTGCTGAGTAGACGTTAAACAATATTCAATCAATCAATCAACTTGTTTTCTGCCTTTTGCGGGTACTGTTTTCAAACATTCCAGTTATGTCCTTCAAAGTCATTAATGTTTCATCTGCAGACAGATGTTTTTATTCCCCTCACAATGAGGAATTTTTTTAAATCTTTTTTTTTCTTCATCTTTTACATGCTTTGTTGATTTGATTTGTGGTACTCATTACTGTCTTCAGCAATAAGTGTATCTTCCACTGCCATGTCATTATGGACTTCTCTTTGTATTTTATGACACCGGTATCTCCCTTATTGAGGGAGAAAAGGTTAAATTTTATTACGTTTCCTTCTGCTAGTCAAGTTTCAAATAAATAGTTTATCTTTCAATAGGTCAATAAAAGTATTAATCAAAAATTGAATTTGCAATTATTTGAATAAAGTTTGTTAAACTTCAATATTATCCCTTAAAATCAGTTCATTTTTTATTTTATAAGACTTGATATACAATTTTTCAATTTTAGTAAAAAGTAACACTCAAAGCCTCTTTAATTTCGTTTTCACAACATAGAAAAGGGGAAGTAACTCAACTTCATAATTGCATAATCTAATCCTTTTGCTTTCGTGAACATTTATGAAAATAAGAAGTGATATTAAACAAAAAAAAAAAGAAAAGTATAAAATTTTAGTGTATAATAATACTCTTTCAATTCCTTTGATTGGGCTTGTATCTGTCACAAATCATTTTGGCACGTGCTCAGGTAAACAAACAGGTAATGCAATCAACAGATGACCGGAAATAATCAATGGACTACAATGTTGTTGCCAGAGGCTATAAATTGACATTTAATTATTACCTATGATTATTTTAACAACAAAAATCATGAAAGGTTTCAACTAAGAAGGGTAAAAATTGGATAATACCGGCAAGTTGATTTNAGTGAATCAATGATAGTAGTAAACCAGAGTCATATAAATATATACAAGACACTTTTGAAAAAGAAAAGATTTTGACATTCTTGGAGACAGAAACATATGAAATGCTTTTTGCAGATGAAGAATAATATTTCAATCTTTAAAAAAATTGAAAGAGGCCGATTTAATAATCCTATTCCTATCCCTAGGACAGAAAGAACCTGTTCAACCTGTAATATGTTGGATGATGAACTCCTCTCCCTGTAGCTGTACCAAATACGTATTGATGATTTGATCATGCTATTTCGGATGGTTTTGAAAACTGTAATAGGCAAACAGAAGAAGAAGTACGGATGATCTCACTACATGCATGAGAATTAGGGATGCTATTAATTTAAGAAACAACACCATTGAAAAATCTACCTATTGGTCGGTATCAGGATCTGATTCATTTGCATCAATACTCAAACTGTTTAATACATTCTCGAGGTCTTTCAGGAAATGCTGTAGTTTAGGTTTTCTCTTTGTTCTAATCTCCTTTTTGATTCAATTGTTGGTGGTAATCATTTAAAAACGGGTCTGATTTTTGCTCAAAAATGCCCTCTGTCTTATTCTGCAATTGCTTAACTGTTGGGTTGTTATCACTTAGCAATTTTTGTTTTTCTGATGCAGTGATTGGAACTGAACGCCCTAGCTTTTCATATTCTGGATGGATCGGCAGTCCTAAAAACCCAGTTTTGAGAATGTGTAATCTTTCCAAAACGATAATGACAAACAGTCTACGAATTCTTTATCCAGCGACACTCCAGTGACTGACGCGTGGCTTTTAGATTGTTTTAGATATTCACTTTTTCTAAAAACATACTCTATAGGCAACAACAGCATTTTCATTGCCTCGAGATCGAATGGTACGCTTTTCGGTGCTTAAACCAAATAAATCATCGCAATGTTGTTCAAGATCGTGATTATTCCTGCAAACTGACAACCATTTTCTTTTCTGATGGAACTCGCTTTGGAATCCATGTTTTAAGTTGTTTTTTTTTCTTTCAAAATGAAGTCGAAATTTTCACCCACTTGTTGTTATAGAGGCAAATTAGTCATTCAACTGCTTCACTTCCTCGTGCATAAGTACTTCTTGTATTGTGTCATACAACTCAGTTATTTGATATTTTTGGAGGGATTGTCCATGTAAAAGTTCTTTGGTCATGTACTTTGCGCTCTTTTATAACCCCGAGGGAACCCCGGGGTATAGAAATAGGACCTAATATCTCCGCCTTGCGGGGTATGACCCATCCTAAACGGGGCTGACCCCGAGGGAACCCCGGGATATAGAAATAGGACCCATTCCGTGGTTGTGCGGGATTAATATCTTTCGGATGGGATGTAAACTCAGGTCCACGTGTTGGAAGAAATGCCACGCTTCTTGCACGTTAAAGAACCCTTGTAGCAAGCTCTTTTTGGGGTGGTCTGTAGGTGATCGGTTAAAAGGCTAAATTCCCCGCCCATTTCGATTTCACCCTACTTTTGTAGTGGCAGTAAGAATTTCCCGTCCCATGACTCTTTCCATACCCCAAAGTGATTATTCATTACAAACTAGTTCTCGTCTTGATATAGCTGAAATATTGCTCAGTAGACGTTAAACAATATTCAATCAATCAGACTTGATCCAAAATGTAACGAAAATTAGGATGATTTGAGCTATACTTTATGTTGATGCTTGTGAGGAAACCTCTGGCTGTTGATTCTGATTCGTAAGATAGGCAGTCACGAATAACACCAATTCTTGAAAATCCTTCTCCTTACAGCTCGATGGGACATCATGCTTCATTTGTGATAATTATGTTGTTAAATTCAACAACTTTCACTTTGTGGAATCTTTCTTGGTCCTTTTATCACCAATGCCATCATTGTCCTGGTCTATCAAGGGTTCCCACGCTACCGGGAAAACGGGGAAAAGTCGGGAATATGGATTTGGTCGTTCCAGGTCGGGAGAAAACCTTGAAAAGCTTTAAAATTTGGAAAATCCGTGAAAAGGCCTTGAATTTCGTTTGGGCCGCGACTGTTAACACATCATGTCTGGTTCCCTCGTAAAATGTATTTGCTGCGAAACCAGAATCCAGTAGAAAACATTATCGAGATTATTTTTGCGCTTTAGCTAGATGTTTCATCTTCGCGTGAGCATATGACAAAAAAAAAACTCGAGGAAATTGCGCTTTAATATAACACCACTAATTCAGTCTCACATAGACTCCAATTTTAAATTACATATGTTTCAGAATTCGCAAAAACAAGATGGTGTAAATGAAAACATCGCAAAGCGATAATCGGAAAGGAGCTACAACTTTCCATACCAGGTAAATCCGATTCAATATTTTTATACAGAAGTGTTGACAAGTACGCATTTTCCATATTTGCTGTGGGTTTGCAAGTAGAAATATGCACCACGGATGACGTTGCAACTATATGGTTTATTCTTAAAACGGGAAATGAAACATATATTGTTAAATAAATTTTCAAATAGTTAAACTATGTTCTTTAAAGCAAACCGTTGATATAGGTCTCAGTCAACACAATACTGCATTGCGCGTCCCCAAGTAGTGAATAGGGGCTCGCCAAATCTATACGCGGGGTAGTCTGGTCATGATACGGAAAGCCTGAAGAGAATCCATTCTAGACAAACTGTATGTGCAAACGACAAGCCTTATGTCCCTGCCCATTACTCCCATGTTCCAGTGGTAATCAATACTAGCTTCTCTGGTTGTCCATTCCTTCTTTTGATCTTTCAACCTGTACATATATTTTATTTGAATTGACTAAGTTGACCCCTTCGATATTTGAAGTTGAAGAGCACGAGTTGATTTGGGTCGCATCGTAAACTTAATTTCCTGTCCCTGTCAAATATTCCCCTTTTCCTGTGGCAGTGAGGTAGACACTTCATAATACTGACAGCTTAAACGCGAACCATCGTAGACAGCTGTGGCGAGAAACGCCACGCCCCGTACAGATCAGATGTCCCGACTATATTTCCCGATAAAGAGCAGTCTCACTAGCTGTCGTATGGATGTCTAAATCCCCCCACCGATTTCTCCGATTTTTCAGTGGAAGTAAACATGTGTTGTTTCAGTTCATTCATGAAGGAAAATATGTCCTTCCACAATATCTGATTTTGTACGTTTCCAACATCAAACAGATGGGATACATGAAAGAATGTTCCCGAATAGAACTATACATGGTTGATAAGGGATTCGGAGGCAGGCAATATCATAAACGCCTCTGGCTTCAAATCCCAATAGGGATTACTTAGAACATTATCAAAAACAAAACAATTATTTTCTGAGAGTGCAACAGAAATCGTATATGGGCATTGATTTGCCATACCTTGAAGAGTTATTTTAATCATTACTTACAATATGATGCTTTGAAATGTCCCAGGCTTGTTTTGAATAAATGTTCTGTTTCAGATTAATCTATTAATTATATCAAAATCTTTCAGCAGATGTTAAAAGCATTGTTTTATAAATGTATACGAAAAAAAATGGTAATGGTATCCCAATAAAAGAGTGAAGATACAAGCGGTAAAATTTATTATTTTCAATTATGCAAAAAGAAAAGAAAAATTGAAATATCTCATACAGACAATAAGATATGATTTACAACTCAGAATCTTCTAGATTGTGATACCACTCTTACAGTGATTCATCATGATTTGTCTCTCTACAATCAAAACATGTAATATCAAGGATTGATTGGTTGATAATGTCCAATGAGCAATGCTTTAGCTATCTCCTGACATAATGTATCTACATTTTTTCTATATTTGAGGTAATGCCTTCTACATCAATCTTCCCGAAATTGGGTGGGATTAATATTGTGGGCTTTCCTGTTGGAATCCAACATAAAATAGATTCCTCCAGTCTAATCCAGGCTTTTATACTGTTAGCTCTATTCCAGGAGCTTGTTTCATTTGCGCTGTATCGTGTAAACTTGAAATGCGTTGAATGATGTTTAATATCTTTCAAGCATGGCATTAACTAAGACTTTATATCGAACATTCCGTGCAGTTGAACAAAAGTAATCAGTAGCTTAGGTATGGTTTCAATATTCTTGGCCCGTAAAGTTTCAGCTATATATAGTGGCCTAGTGGTTTCAGAGGAGATCTATGAATGAAAAGTTTACGGACGGACGGACGACGGACACAAAGTGATGGCAAAAGCTCACCCTGGCATATCCAGGTGAGCTAAAAATAACCATGCAATATTTCTTTTTTATCAGCCGTTTCTCTTTAATGTGACAGGACTTTGAGATTGACTGATAAAGTGTTTTCTATTTATTATGACAAGCGACTTGTATATGAACATTGTATACACTAGAAAACCCAAAATTGATCTTAATAGGATTAGCATACCTTTATTTCTGTGTTTCTTGTTGTGTTTAATACGATATTTCGTTGCCATTCACTAATGACGCAGTATGACAATTCTATATAATTTCCAACGTTTAAACACTCATGAGTTAAATCTCTCCACAAGGTCACCTCCATTGTGCTTCCATTCTCTTCCAAGCATATAGTTCTAATTGATGTTTCCTTGTTTTTCACTTGAACTTGTCTTACTCCTTCATCCTAAAATACAAACATATATAAAATATAATGAATAACTTTATTATTATGCATTATTGTACCACTAGAGGTTGACAGTATAAGTATACATTTAAACAATATGAACAATATACATCATGTGCATTGTAACTTAGCATGAAATATAAATTGCGTTTAGAATCAATATGTTGTTAGAAAAAAACAGTAATATATGAGTCATTGTACTCATCAAACTTACGATACAATGGAACCTGTATTTTATTATATTTTTTCATGTACAACTAATTATTCTATCAGTTCACATGATTATGAAAACGGCACAAAAGGCTATTGCTTCGAAATCGTCTTGAGTTCGTTACTGTCATCTCGGATGTCTTGAAGCACTGAAAGGTGTGTCTTCTTACACTTGGTAGTAAACATCTTGTTCGTCGTCTTCGTCATCTGCATGTAGTGCTGCTTCTGTATCTTCCCAAACGATGTCATACTCCGATCCGTCGAGTGTATTCGACTCTTGGAATCGTAGTGAAAAGCTTTAAACGATGTCAGGCAACTGCTAGAAATTGTTGAGCCGCTTCACGTTTACTTAACAACTGCTAATGAAATAAAATAGGGTCAAATTGCATTTCTACTGATAAGATATGTACTGTAAAAATAGACCATCATATCATAAACATAATTTCCACATGCACAAAATAAATTCATATCAACTTTGGTATTTAGTTATTCCTCTCACACTGATCAGGGCAAACATTATTTGATTACATAACAAGCCTTATCCTATACACTCATAAAACATATAATAATAGTGATTCCAGATATTCACATAAATCACACATGGAAAGGGAGTTTATTAAGGCTTCCATAGCCCTATATTGACTTGGAAGTGAGTAAGAAATGGGTGAAAGCATTTGGCCATGGTGATACTTTTACAACTAAGAAAATAATTGTCTTAGTAGATACACAATTCGCAAAGACTTTCATTTAAGATGACAGACGTCGTGCCCTTGGACAAACTGGCACAGAGGTTAATCTATCACATTCTGCCATGCATGCGAAAAACTCATTTGTAGACAGTCTCAAGGTCAAAGGGTTGCTAGTACAAGAATATGATAGTGACTTGAAAATATCATTGCCTTCAGTGTATTCGCGAAATATAATACATGAAAACAAATTCCACATACCAACAGCCGATATGGCCGAGCGTTGGCCCGAACTATAATGTTTAGCCAACAATTAAAATTTATGTATAAGACTATGAAATTAGTTTGTAAATAAGGCTACGATTTTTGTCCGTAAAGTGTTGAGTCTTTGAACCAAGATTTCACCTGTGTTCCAGTGATGTAGTGTTACAATAATTTAGTCAAAAACAATCCCCTCTACGATCATACCTCTTATATTCAATCAATCAATATAATATGTAACTGTAAATTTACTTGTCATTACACAGGCTTTAATGGAGTACGAGCCTCAGATTTCAGAAGCATTCTATATCCTCCGGTTTTATCAATTCAAGCAGTGCAAAAATTTTTTGCACATGCAACACATTTTCTTTGTCATAAAATATACTGTATATATACTTTAATCAACTTCCAATTATAATTTCATATATTTAAAGGCCTATTAACATTTTATGCAAATTGAAGAAAACTCTAGAGAGGTCTGTTTCCCGCAAAATTTTGACGTCTTATATCTAAAAAATTCCTACATGGATTTTCAAATTTTTTTGCTCAAGTTGTTCCAATAGTAGTGCTCTTCAAAACAAAAGGTCAGAGTCTAATTACAAAATTTCTGACACTCGTACTCCCTTAATAAATATTTTTTAAAACCACGCCAAACGCAATTCAAAGGCATGAAACGCACTTGATTAGTGTTTTAGCGCGAATTCATGCATGATTGGTTTTCTTTATCGTCCACTATAAAGCTTAACCCCGTGATAACATCTTGAGGCACTGGTTTTCATTTACTCCATGACTGAAAGGGACTTCAATTATTCCTTGGTTGTCTGTCAATAAGAGTTGGTTGAAAATCATGGATTCGAAACTATAAGCAGACATTTGGCTTAGTATTTCAGGAAAGAAAAATTCTTTATCTCAACATACAAGGCTTTTAAAATATAAATGTCAGGTGTTGCATTTTCATTGGCGCTCAGTATATCTATAATCTCATTATTTGAAGGAATATCACAAGACGACAACATACATTTTTCACACCTGTTTATAATTTTTTCTATCAAATAAAGGTTATATTAACTTGACTTCAACGCAATATTTCCCCTTCTTTAAATTTTCTATCAAATCTTTATTTGACTTCTAACAATATCTTCTATTCCTTGATGTGCATTCCTCGCATATCAAAGTGTTGGACGTACAAAGGACAAGCCTATTCCTTGTATTAAATTAACAGCTATTGAAGATATTATTTATTTCATCTGCAAGAGGTGCCAAATATATCTTTGTCCTGTAGTTAAACTGTAGTTTATGTATTGCCGATTTCGAAGAAAACGACGAGCTTCGTGTTGCCATTATTGCTGGATTAAAAAGGGCACTTAAAGCAACGATATCCTAGAAGGTCAAACGTTGCCTTCGGTTAGGCACATAGCATTGGACTCATCGGAAATATATTTATTGACTTACAAGGTCATGAGTGCCTAAGAGACTTTCTTGCTCTAATACCTCGCCGTAATGTGGTTGTATCTTATATAAGAATGGCAAGTTTATTCGTATTATAATGGGTTTCAATTTGTAACACCCATATGCTCAAATATAGTGAGACTTTCAGCAATAAGCTGAACATACACACACAAAATTATTTAATTTCAATATTGGTAAATATCTTGAAAGTCTCAATGATTACTTATTTTTGGATCTCTTCCAGTCCCTTGAATTTTTTTTAGTAAAAGTAATGACTGATGATAATTTGATTTCAAAACTGTTAAAAACTGTACGCAAAAGGTTTTTAATCATTGTTTTCTGTATCAATGTCGTTTCCACAGTCATTACTCTAGTCTAGTTATATTTTTTTTTCTCAAAACCCTGCCCACTGTGTCCAATTGGGTTCGGCAATGGCTGTTTGGTAATTTCTGCCTGTTTTTAAGAAATTAAAAAAATGCCATAAGAATTATTTTGCATTTAGAATTTTACACATATTAATGCTCATTCAGTCAAAGATAAGAAAATAATTTCGTTTATTCGCTTGCAAACAATGTAATTACAGAGAAATCAAAATGAAAGTGTACATGTTTGGTACAATGTAATCTGTAAACAAATACCAAACTCGTACACTTTCATTTTAGTTTGAAGCTATTCCTATATTTCAGATTGTAAAAATGGTTTTATTTTCGATTCTCAATCAACGAATATGATGATTAGTAATCAAAATATTTGGTAAAGGTGTTATTGAAATCTTTATGATAGCAGGAAGTATATACCAAACAATTGTTGCCGTACTCGATTGGACACAGTGCTGCCATATAGACATATACAGCAGGTGACAATAAACTCTTGACATCATAATCCAAACTGAAAAAAACTTCAGATTGGAATAATACAACTTTTTAACGTTTTGATTATTTCTTTTGTCTCAAAAAGAACTAATCGTATTAAATAATTGACAAGTGAAATGCAAGGTCTAACTATATAATTCACAAACAGCCAAATCACAATAATCTTTTATCCCTATCTTGAAATTAAGCCCTCAAAAAATATAATATTTCACGAAAGGATATGGAGTAATTGAACATGAGACCATAACACATATGTTAACTCGAACTGCAATAATTTTAATGAGTTGTATGGCCATTTCGGAATTTAATTAAGGCTTCTAGCACATATAAGCAGCAAATTTGCAGGAACTTTGCAGCAAACCTGATGCACACTGTTTGCAGCAACCTTTCTGCAAGTTCATTTTTCGCATGCAGATGAGTTTTCCGGCACACTGTGTGCCGCAAGTTTGCTGCACACTTCCAATGCATATTGAATCTTCCTTCAGTTTCTTGCACACTTGCTGCACACAGTTCCTATCACTCCTACACGCTTCATACTCACAGTTCATGGAAAGGTCAGGCACAGTGTGTAATTTAACTTCATATTATTGTCTAATGTTCTTATCAATATACCAGCTGTGTGAGAGGTAAAAAACATACTTGATTCTTGTATACTATGATAATAGAATATTATAATGCATTCAGACTTTAGCTGTTTCCCATTAAAAAATCTAAAACACAGTCACCCTAAATCTTTCGAATTGTTTTTTTTTTCTCTTGCCAATTAAAACAAAATATTTAACAAATATAAACTTATAAAATAATGTACAAAACACAAAACATTTACCTTCTATATATGTATTTCATTCCATTGTATCCAAGGTTTCTCNTATGCATTATTGTACCGCTAGAGGTTGACAGTATAAGTATACATTTAAACAATATGAACAATATACATCATGTGCATTGTAACTTAGCATGAAATATAAATTGCGTTTAGAATCAATATGTTGTTTGAAAAAAACAGTAATTTATGAGTCATTGTACTCATCAAACTTACGATACAATGGAACCTGTATTGGGGGACCAGTACCATGAGTGACCATCCTCTTTTGAGAGACCACTTCCCTTTGTTCATGCACAATTCATAAAAATAAACCTGCCATGAGAGACCAGCTGTCTTGAAAGACCCCATTTGAGGGCATAAATGGTTTTCCTTCAAAACATGTTCCACTATACATGTAAATAGCATTTGATGAACATGATGAAATATATAGATATAAAGATATACACCAAGATCATCAGAGACTAGTGTCTTTTCTGTTCTTGCCAGTCAGCAAGGGAGAATTCAATGTGTTATTTGTATCAACTGAATGGTAATTAACTGCAACAAGTAAATAAGATTAACCTTTGTGACAAGTGCGTATCTTTATATTACCGATAATACAATTATGTACTACGGGTAACATAAACATCATTAAACTGTCATAAATCTTAACTCTATTTATGGGGCAAATCAATAATCATTATAATAAAATTAATAATTAATTAGAAAAAAAACAAGATAAAGATCATTAATATTTATTTTACAGAAAAAAAACTAAATATTAAAAAGATTGTGATAATTAAACAGACAATTGTATTTTTTATATTTTTTATGTACAACTAATTATTCTATCAGTTCACATGATTATGAAAACGGCACAAAAGGCTATTAATTAAACAGACAATTGTATTTTATTATATTTTTTATGTACAACTAATTATTCTATCATTAACCTTTGTGACAAGTGCGTATCTTTATATTACCGATAATACAATTATGTACTACGGGTAACATAAACATCATTAAACTGTCATAAATCTTAATTCTATTTATGGGGCAAATCAATAATCATTATAATAAAATTAATAATTAATTAGAAAAAAAAAACAAGATAAAGATCATTAATATTTATTTTACAGAAAAAAAAACTAAATATTAAAAAGATTGTGATAATTAAACAGACAATTGTATTTTATTATATTTTTTATGTACAACTAATTATTCTATCAGTTCACATGATTATGAAAACGGCACAAAAGGCTATTGCTTCGAAATCGTCTTGAGTTCGTTACTGTCATCTCGGATGTCTGTACATATCTTGAAGCACTGAAAGGTGTGTCTTCTTACACTTGGTAGTAAACATCCTGTTCGTCGTCTTCGTCATCTGCATGTAGTGCTGCTTCTGTATCTTCCCAAACGATGTCATACTCCGATCCGTCGAGTGTATTCGACTTTTGGAATCGTAGTGAAAAGCTTTAAACGATGTCAGGCAACTGCTAGAAATTATTGAGCCGCTTCACGTTTACTTAACACAACTGCTAATGAAATAAAATAGGGCCAAATTGCATTTCTACTAATAAGATATGTACTGTAAAAATAGACCATCATATCATAAACATAATTTCCACATGCACAAAATAAATTCATATCAACTTTGGTATTTAGTTATTCCTCTCACACTGATCAGGACAAACATTATTTGATTACATAACAAGCTTTATCCTCTACACTCATAATACATTTAATAATAGTGATTCCAGATATTCACATAAATCACACATGGAAAAGGAGTTTATTAAGACTTCCATAGCCCTATATTGACTTGGAAGTGTGTAAGAAATGGGTGAAAGCATGTGGCCATGGTGATACTTATACAACTAAGAAAATAATTGTCTTAGTAGATGCACTATTCGAAAAGACTTTCATTCAAGATAACAGACGTCGTGCCCTTGGATTAACTGGCACCGAGGTTAATCTATCACATTCTGCCATGCATGCGAAAATTTCATTTGTAGACAGTCTCAAGGTCAAAGGGTTGCTAGTACAAGAATATGATAGTGACTTGAAAATATCATTGCCTTCAGTGTATTCGCGAAATATAATACATGAAAACAAATTCCACATACCAACAGCCGATATGGCCGAGCGTTGGCCCGAACTATAATGTTTAGCCAACAATTAAAATATCTGTATAAGACTATGAAATTAGTTTGTAAATAAGGCTACGATTTTTGTCCGTAAAGTGTTGAGTCTTTGAACCAAGATTTCACCTGTGTTCCAGTTATGTAGTGTTACAATAATTTAGTCAGAAACAATCCCCTCTACGATCAATAAAAATCATACCTGTATGTACATGTCTGAGAGTGTATGTCGTAGCAGACTATTTTTGCGCATGTTTTGACCAGTTGATACATCATATATGTATCAAGTATGGACGCAGGATAGTTAAGGTTGATCCACATACTTTAATATGAAATGCTATATCTATTTACGGTATACATTCTAGAATCTCCCGATCATTTATAATTCTTCATTCACAACAACTGACTGCATATTTATAAACCATGACTTCCCTACTTTCATTTTCACAATATTTAGAAAGGTTGTCATGTATGTTGATCACGTGACACTCATAGATCTATTTATAGTAACAGCAATATAAAATCCAAAAGTTCAGATGTCTACGTTTGTTCAGTGAACGTATTTTAACGTTTGTCGAATAGCCGATATCATAAAGATTTCTAAAACTTCTGTCCGCCTTTTAAATTCAGTCCATATTTTTATAAAAACTAGATATTAGTTCGATAGTGTTGCAATAGGCCCTTGGTTGTACAATATGCACGGTTCTGTTTTTATTATTCGTTCGTTTTGATCTTCCGTACAGAACTTTTCTGGTTTTTGAATATGTCAAGAAATACAGCTATCAACTATTTGTCTAAATATCTGACCTTTTGCTTCAAAGTTGTATAGTATGGCAACTTTACATCGCGGTCATTGTTGTCAAACGCGCTGGCGACTTTCCAGGGGAAATAACCCATACTTTGGTGATATCATAGCGGGATGTGAAAACTTTCGTTCTTTTTTATTTTTCAGTAAGAAATAAACGTAATAAAACGACGTCAAACGAAAACTCTTGAGCATTTATTGTTGATAGTTCATGATTAAATCCCGGGGATTGAACTTAACTGGTTAAAGTTTTGCACTTGGATGTAGAAGTTAAGCAAAGAACCGGCAGTCATCGTAGTATAAACGAAAACTAACATTTCATGTCTGTGCTTATACAATTATAAAATTATTCTTGCGCATTGACTGTAAATTTCGAATACTGACCCTACGGTATGGCCTTAGATTTACCTGCAGTGTGGTACTACATGTATAAATCTAGTACGTCTATCAAAAATTGGGGGGGGGGGTGCCTTTCGTGATTTTTTCGACTTCCCATCTCGTGGTTCTCTCTTGGATAGGCAAAAAGTTTTAAAATGCTTAAAAATACTTTTTTTTCCTGTATAGAGTCCAAAGTATCTGAGTATTATGTCAAACTAGCCTCTCTCCCTGTTTTCTAGATGACAGCTAGACTCTATGTGCATGCAATCATTCATAATTGAAGGACTGATTCCCACTTCAAGCTTACACAAAATTGAGACCAAAGTCATGCCATTCCTCATATCTTAAAGTCTTCCACAGCAAAATTTGCTCTCAATGCTAAAGAGGCAAAACTCATAATGAATATCATGCTTAAAATGCCACAAACTGATTGATCAACATATGATCAGTGATTAGAAAAGTCAGTAATCAATGATAACAATTTTTGCCTTTTTGTGACATCCTTACTATGCCTGGATGTTAACGTACCGTTATTCTTGGTACTAAAACATTAATAAAATGCTCTTCAAATTTTTACTTCACTGAACTTGTTTTTCCGGGAGAAGCTTCTGAATTTAGCAAAGATCATTTTCTAGTAATTTTTACCCTTTTAATATAGTGTATATTTATATACACATAAAATATTTTTTTTTAAATTTGAATTATAGGGTTTGGTGAAATTGTAGTATAAAGAGTGTTAATATGAAATAATTAAACTGTGGACACACTACATGTATGTCTAGCCCTCCTCGAACATCTTGAGCACTTTTAATCTATATATTTTTGACAAAAGTTTTTCCCATTTCGCCATAGCGTGTAAACCCCCCACCCTTCCACATTGATCTTTCGCAGCAGCCATGTAAGTTTTAAGATCATAATAAAAAAATATCCTAGATTCTTATCCTGGCTCACCCCATTTTTTTTCAGCTGCCTCAAAAAATTTTATTTTGATTTTTGGGTAATTTTTTTTTAAAATGATGAACATGTGCAGCATTTTCCACAAATCTGATAAAAAATACATTATAAAAATTTGCCCATCCAACCCAAATTTTGACAAAAATGGATGAGAATCTAGGAATTTTTGTGTTTTTACCTGCCATGAATTATTTCGATTCTAATATGGCAGAAAATGAAATTTTCCCTACTGAATCGACCTAAGAGAAAGCGGATTTCCCACTTTCATTGCTGTCTGTGTCTATGACGTCACAATACACTATCTGACGTTCTCAAACAGATGCAAGTTCAAAATTCGAATCGAAAGCAAAACAATACACATTTACGTGTCTGAATGGCATGATTTGGTTTAACCTTGTTCTTAACCTTTATTTCCTTGATAAACTAAGACAAAAAAAATAATAACATTATTGTTTTTCATTCCGTTTACTCATATTCCGATAGCATTTGCGCATGTGCGAAATATGTGGTTATGAGTATTATACTGGTTGACGATTAACAGGAGCCATGTTAGAATTAAAAGTTATTCGCAAAAAAAAATAAAAAATTAAAAACGATTCACGGAAACGCATCAAGGGCTGTAACTCAAAAACCGTTCGTCGCAGAGTTTTCGTTCCGTGAATCAAATGTAGATCTCGATGAGAGGAGAATTTTTCAACATAATGTTTTCATAAGCTTTTTTATCGTTTCCGACATATCGCGATAACATGCGATAACATAATTCCAAATGGCGAAAAAAAAAAATTTTTTTGACCAACGATAAATGTACATATTAAGGAGAGGCGTACTTTTGCAACACGTTTTCATAATTTTTTTTATCGTTTCCTAGATATCGAGATAACAAATAACAAAATACCGGAGTTACTGTTAATTTATTTTCTGCATATGCGCATTTCGACAAATTGTGTCTCATCAGTGCAGATAAAACCAAACATTTGGAAGTCCATTTACCGAAAAACTTGTAAATCTGATAGAGAAAAAATATCCAAATAGGATCTAAACAGAAAATCCAAAATTCATCTAAGGACAGAGCTATGCATGAGGGAGTTACTCCTTAGCTTTAAACAAAATTTTGTAAAATTTAGATTTCGAATGGCAGCCATTTTGAAAATGGCCGACGATTTTTTTTTTTTTTTTTTTTTTTTTTGACCAACCATAAATGTAGATCTTAATGAGAGGAGTATTTTTGCAACAAAATGTTTTCATAAATTTTTTATCGTTTCCGAGATATCACGATAACAAAATTTCGAATGACCGCCATGAGGAATTTTTTTGTCCATCCATAAATGTAGATCTTGATGAGAGGAGGAATTTTTTTTTATAAATTTTTTATCGTTTCCGAGATATCGCGATAAATTTCGTATGGTGGCCATTCTGAAAAGGGCGGACAAAATTTTTTCGACCGCCTTTTCGTAATCATGACAATGAAAGCTACCTGGAAACTAAATTTCATCGAAATCCAAGGTCGCAACCCCAAAATTTGTTTGAAAGAAGACCCTTAGTTTTTTTTCAAACTGGCCATATTATTTCAGATGAAAAATGTTTAAATGCATACTCAAATGAGGGTAATAACAACATACCAAACAGGAGTTGAAATCTGTAAACTTTCACACTGGTAGCCATCCTGGATAAGATGCAAAACTTCAAAACTCCTGTCAAAATGAGACCATCAAAGAAAAAGTTTGACCCAGTTTTGTTTACATAAGCCACCAGTCAGTTTTTGTTCTAATAAACCCTACTGTTTCAGAAAAAAAGACCTTTCAGTGTACTTTCCATTGGATCGACTGTTGCAAGCATGCTGCCATTGTGAATGAGGCCATCCTTAACAAAATGCATGTTTGTTGTTAATCGAATATCAATTTTGGATGTGTGTAGGTAGGTATGTCATTTTTTTATCCTCAAAAGACGTCAAAAATTTGTTAAGTTCGAAGAAAATGTGCTTAACAGAATAAAAATAATTTTGGGAGATGTCAATATAATTTAATGAATATTTCGATAAACAACAGACAAACAATTTTTATGGTAGAGCAGCGAGATCAGCACGAAAGTATCGAATTTAGTCAGCATCTCCCAAGTAACAATCATGTCATGTTTCATTTAATCATTCATTGGTTCTCTTAAAATCTTTGAACATGAATTATTTTCATAGGTTCAGTGTAATATGATGGATAGACACCAATGTACCAACACTTGGTCAGGAGCTCATAAATGGCATGCATGCCATGTTTGATTTACATTTATTCAATATAATTAAAAGTGTTTGCCTATCCAACCATAACTTTTCATCTTTTGATCTAGACTTATGAAAAGTTTACCTAGAATATTCAAAATTATGAAAGAAGAAAAAAACAAACAAACAAAACATTAATAACAAGCAAACGGACAATATGATGCCAAATATTCAGGATGGTTGTGGTCCGGTTTTCAGTGGATTTTCACTACTGAAGGTCTGGACTTTTTCATTACGATTCATTTGGTTTCTGCATTGCAATTTCCGCTTAGTTTGTGTGGTCAGCACAAAATATTACATCAATTATTAACAAGTTTTACGAGGGAAAATTCAATTGATGTCCTGTTCTCATTTCAGAAAAGTGATTTAAAATGATTCAGTAAGTCCCGGAATACGCAGTATACATGTCTCCTTCACAACTATCACAGGCCATGCATAAAGCAAATAGTAAACCACGAGTACTTTTGATAGCATTCTTGAATATATTTGTTTCCACGGAACTGTTAGCAACTCCAAAAGCTGTCGGAAAAAAGGCTCATAAGAAAAAAGACGAACAATCTACTAAGGCACTACCTTCTGGTGTATTTTCTAGCGTGAAAGCGTACATTTTTAGAAAATCACGAACTCATACGGGGAGCCGTGCATGACTAATGCTGCTATGAACTCAATTTCTAACAGTAAATGTGGAACAGCAAGATGTAAACCAATTTGAACTTTGTTTCAAAAACAATTTAGCAGGGGTTCCCCTTATTACCTAAGTAATACATATAGGTGAAATAAAATGACAAAAAACATAATTTTTCTCAAAATTATGGGTTGGTTTGTTGGTTTCCATAGCAAGAAAATGCTCCATTATCCATTACAACCAATTGTGTAATTCGTTTAAAAAAATCGGCAGTGGTTCCCCATTTAACCTTAGTAATACATAAAGCTACAATAAAAATACAGACATATTTTTTTTCTAAATATTATAGGTTTCTGGCTTGTTTTCCATTGCAACCAAGTGTTCCATAATCCATTACATCCAATTTAATACTTGGGTTTTAAAAATTTGAGCAGAGGTTCTCCTTATAAGATACATGTTGCTGAAATAAGAACATAGCATGCCGTACAAAATGTTTTTCTCAAAATTATAGGTTTCTGGCTTGATTTCTATGGCAACCAAATGCACCATTATCCATTAAAACAAATTCTATACTTCTTTTTAAAAGTTCCCCTCATTACCCAATTATACAGAAAGCTGTAATATAAATACAAAAAACATGTTTTTTAAGGCGGTTCCATAGACCTAAGATAGATAATTCCTACAATCAAACTATTAGTCATCTGGGCGTTTTGAAATTGATAGAAAAGAAAGCGCTTCAATGACACTGATTACTGGAATGTAAACAATGTAAACAGCAGAAGACAGAAGAAGAAATGCCTTCAAAAAAAGAGTAAAAGGGATGATTTCTTCGTATCTTTGAACAAATGTATGGCTGCTGATAATTCTGCTGAAACAATAATAATAGATGACCACAATTATGAAAATAATGAAGTAAATCATAATGAAACAGATCTTGGACAGTCCGTTGGGGTTGGTCCTATTTCTTATAATAACATTGATTTATCATGGAAAAAGGGCAGACGGATTGTAAACCTTGATGTTTAGCCAATTGAATGTACTGCTGTAGATTGATTGATTGATTAGTTAGAGTTTAACGTCCAATGAGCAATATTTCAGCTATATCAGGACGAGAACAAGTTAATCAATTCAAAACAAATTGTAAGTAAGGGAAGAAAGAAATAAAGGTGGAAGGGACAACCGGGGCAACGACTTTTGAGTGCCACTGGAAAAAGGGAGAAATGGGTAGGGGCAGGAAATTTAGCCTTCCATACGACACCCAGTGCGTCTGCTCTCTTTAGAGAAATATAGAAGGGGTCTTTATACTGCATGGAGCGTGGCGTTTCTCCACACAGTTTGGCTACAATGGTTCGCGGTCAGGCTTTCCGTATTATGACCTGACTACCCCGCAAAGACAGGGCATTCCCCTATCCACCACCTGGGGACGCGCCCGGCAGCTCTGTAGCCAAAGCCCCTGAAAACCTATTCAGGTGCCGGGTACTGCTGTAGATGTAACGTGCTCCTCCATCTGTGCAACATTGTGAATGAACGTCTTTTTGAACTAAAATGTTCGTGTTGTTCCACATCCATTAGAGGAGTTGGTGGCATCAGAACTCCTACGTCTTCGCGATGGTCTTTAGGCCTATACGATTTCAATTCTTTATTCGTGTCGATCTCTTAATCGTCGTGATATCTGCCCCGTTTACCAGTGAATCCATGAATAAGTTGTAGAAGAATCCTGCTCCGTACTTTAGTCAGACATTTTTTTCTACGTATGAAAAATATAGGAAATGGTAAATATCAAGGAGACAACATCCCATCTCAAGGTTAAAAGGAGTACGACCTTCAACTCAGAGAGGAACCTCACACAATATAGAAAGCCCTAGATGGCCCAACAAAGGAAATAAATCAATGAAAACAAACCACATTCAATAATCCGAATATCAAGAAACTAATTTTTTATTAGACGACAAGGGCAAGCCAATGACCAACATATCCCGGACTTGCGATAGGCGCAAAAATTGTGGTGGGGTTTAACTCGTGTTCTTGGATCCGAACCCTCCCACATGTGTGGTGTTTGGCAAAAAAATAAACAAAAAGACTCGAAGTAAAAATCAAACTAGAAGAAAGTCCAACTTAGCAAGACGAGTTCCTTTACAATGAAGTACATAAAACATAAAGACAATACGGGTACTGTCCCGACAAATGCTCGCACTTCTGACGGCTAGCTAAGGAGACGATTTCCGTTGACTATGATTTCAAGCCTTCTTACATATGAAACTTCAGTTGAAATACTTCTATATAGATTTCGCATAAAAGCATTTTATTTGTATGTTTATTATACACTAGGGAACCGGGATAGAGAAAGGGGAGGTTTGGGTACCCATAGATCGGTTTAACCCTACCGCTAGCTGTTGCTAGTGTCGGTACCAAGTCCGGATATCCCGAGTTCCTTTCGTTCTCTATGTTTGTCTTTAGTAATTTTATTGTTTTTCTTGTGAAGTTCCCTGGTGGATTGTGGCATGTGATTGTAATGTTCGGCCATTGTAAGTGTTTCCTGTTATCAGTCCTTCATTTATCGACGATTATGAGAGAGGAACATGATATTGTGCAATGCCAAATACTACCAATATGAAAAATCGGTTAATTTAGTAACCTCTCTTGTCAACTGATCAGTATTTTGCCTAATTTGTATTCATAAGACCAACAAAGAGTTTTAGGGGCTTTATTATCGCATGTACTAATGGAGAAACCCAGTATAATTTGTTTTCTTCAAGTCATGTTGGGGACACGGTTACTGTATAAATTCCAGGGTGGTCAATTGAATCGATCGGTAAATGCCGGCATGTACAGGCGGCATTTAAAATACTCTTAAATGTTGGTATTTTGCCAACCTTGATTTTGTTACGTTGTAAGACATTTAGGAGCTGATTGATATCTTTGCCTACAAAAACCAGAAGTCAAGATTTAACAATTATGTATTTATATCCTTTGTGGATAAGTTTGTTCAACAGATTTATAAGTTTGGGAGGACATTTTTTTTTAAATTTTAGCGCTTTGTAAATGATTTTCAATAAAGTTTGGATGTGAAATGCCCTGGTGTATATGAGCCCATCATGTAGAACCAAAATTCCTTAATTCGGCAATGTTTCTATACTGAAATTTAGAGAATGTTTTATCACTTTAATATCTAAACCCTTCGTGCAGAAGTTTCTAAGTTAGACAAAGATGTATTTAAATACAGGGAAATTTGTAACAGGGGTCCCGTTGCGTATTGGTCCCGTATTACTAAATGTTATATAAAATCTGCCATTGCAATCCACACAAACTTGATCTACATATTTCAATACGTATATCAAAGACGAATTGCACCAAGGGAAACTGTTTCCTTTTCCAAAACTAATTTCAGTAAATCCATAATTTCTCCTTGTTTTACACTCAGGTGGCAGCTTTCTCCTTAATATGATTATTCACTTTGTGCTTAAAGTACGCCATTTTTTAAATTGATTGATTGATTAGTTAGAGTTTAACGTCCAATGAGCAATATTTCAGCTATATCAGGACGAGAACAAGTTAATCAATTCAAAACTAATTGTAAGTAAAAGAAGAAAGAAATAAAGGTGGAAGGGACAACCGGGGCAACGACTTTTGATTGCCACTGGAAAAGGGGAGAAATGGGTAGGGGCAGGAAATTTAGCCTTCTATACGACACCCAGTGCGTCTGCTCTCTTTAGAGAAATATAGAAGGGGTCTTTATACTGCATGGAGCGTGGCGTTTCTCCACACAGTTTGGCTACAATGGTTCGCGGTCAGGCTTTCCGTATTATGACCTGACTACCCCGCAAAGACAGGGCATTCCCCTATCCACCACCTGGGGACGCGCCCGGCAGCTCTGTAGCCAAAGCCCCTGAAAACCTATTCAGGTGCCGGGGCCATCTTTTAAAGATTTGTTAATTGACCTGATCAGGAATAGCCACCTGATGGGTACATAAGATATTGGAATCTTTCGACATCTAAGAAACCCTATTTGTACAAATAAAGTTTTCATATTCTCTATTGAAATCAAACATAGGTGTTTATAACAGAAGGTGTTTACTAAACAATTATGTAAACTGAATGTTGAAAGTATTTTACCTTACGTTAACTGAATGTCAAAACAACGGCAGTAGAATACCGAAGGAACAAAGCACAAGATTACACAAATCAAAGTCCAGAGACAAGGCAAAAGCAAGAACACCAAAAGACGGAAGACCAAAGACACCACATGCCTACAAAAAATTCGAACGTTACATATACAACACAAAAAACTAAAGCACTAACAGTGTGAACTCTCAATAAACAAGAGTGACATCAGGTGCCCCGGAAGGGTAAGCATGACCTGCTCTGTGCACAGCACCCGTCACACTGTCAGTGGGTCAATTCAGGGTAAAGTCGAAACCGGTAATGTCAAATCAGGGAAGACGCAAATCTAG
>MJUU01002533.1:0-10656 GCA_002080025.1 Modiolus philippinarum | reverse complement strand
TTGTAACAGGTTTGAACAGTCTGTGATTGGCGATGTCCATAACGATAGCTGTTAATTTATATTCCAGAGAATGCCAGTCAGTCACAGTTGAATCTAAACATACTTTGTAAAACGAATGAAGTTTCGAAAGTGGCAAGGAATACAATTTTGTACGAATGTGATGAATACCTAGTGGCATTTTCATAAATGGAAGGAGACCATTAATTGAAATGTCATGTAAATGCGGGGCGGTATAATGCCTATGTCCATGACTACGTGGTCTTCGCTGGCTTCTATTAAGGATATTCATCACATTCACAGAACTGCATCCTGGGCTTGAAAGATTACCTACACTTTTAATATTATCATTGCAACCATAGGGAATTGCTGTTCCCAGCTCTTTGATCCAGTACTCCTCTCTCTGTAGACGGTAAGGTGTACTTAAGGTAGCGTCGTTTGACTTGTGATATATTTTTTCAATAATCCTGATCTTCATATTAACGATTGAATGATCTGGCTTGTTGAAATTTGCGTAAACATGTCGGGACTTGTTATCTTTCACTTCGTGTCTGTGTCCGCACATACGTTTGTTCAACCTATCTTTTGTTTCCCCTACATAAATCAGTCCACAAAGAGAGCACTCCAAGCCGTAAATTAAATTTCTCGAGGAGCAATTCAGATCATCATAACTTCTGGTGTAATAAGTTTTGTTGGTTAAATTACTGGTAAAATTTGTGTCTGTAATAAGAATGTTACAAGTTTTGCAGTTTTTCACTCGGCATGGCGCAATTATGCCTTGTGTTTGGTGTTCGGGAAAATTCAAAATATCATGTAATTTGACTGAACAAGGTTTAATCTGTGGAGCAGAATGTAATGAGCTACTTGTAGAAAGGGTATGATCTGAAAGTGACTCCTAAGAATCTGTCAAAGTTGAAACTGAACTACTCTGAACACCTAAATTTCCCAATGAACCCGTGTCCGTAGCTTCATCGGTAAGGGACCTTTTTAACCCGGGAGACGTCCCAGCCGGTATAAGTTCCTTTAGTTTCTCTATTCTCATGGCTAAAGTAATACTTAGCTACTGAGCGGATGATATCCTCGGGGACGAACCGTCCACCAGCAGAGATATCGGCCCAGTGGTACAAAACAACGGCAGTAGAATACCGAAGGAACAAAGCACAAGATTACACAAATCAAAGTCCAGAGACAAGGCAAAAGCAAGAACACCAAAAGACGGAAGACCAAAGACACCACATGCCTACAAAACACTCGAACGTTAAATATTTTACCTGTTTAATGAAATAAAAGGGACAACAGGGTTCCAAGGGTAAGATCACAGTTTCGATGGTCCCTAGTCCATAACACCTTCCATTCACATTTTCAATTTCACGTAACGATCTATTATATTTTTGCTATTTCGCTTCCTCACGATCTTTATTCCTTCCAGTTGTTTCTATGGTAAAGCATTTGTTACACTGTTAGCAGCAACGTTTGGATTTATTTCCATATTTTGTTCATATGCATTTATTTCCTCAGTTTTTTCCTGAATTTTTGTGTCAGTATTGCTTTCTTTTAGATTTTCGAACACTTTTGTTCGACTATGTCTGTATCCTGGTCTATTGATTCGGACACTTCTTTAAATAGTAGGAGGCCCGAGCTGAATTTCAGAAGTAGGAGTTTTCAAAGATTCGTTTTTTCCAGAGTTACATCATTTGTAAAAGGAAGCACAAATGGTTGTACAGGTGGTTGGGCTTGAAGTTCAGGTTGATATTGTGGTAAAGTCCTTCTAATCGGTTGATAAGCCCTTTGAGATGGTGTTCGTGTAGCCCATGCTATGTAACCTGGGTGTCTTTTTTTCATGTGCAGTTAAAGCTTTTATCTCGTACTCGTACTTTGTTTATATCCACACAAATGGAACTTTATTACCCCAACTGTCCCTGATGTGACGGTTGAGCTGCTTCTGAATTCTATATTCCGAAACATATGTCACAAAATATAAACATCTGAAAAAAAGTGCAAATTCTTAGAAATTTGTTTTCAGAACTAGCACTTGACCAAATTGCCACTGACTGCTCAGATTTTGTTAGTATTACTGCAAACTATAGCTTCCATAATATTTGTTCATGTATTTGTTTTATTTTTAGGTACAAGAACAATTCTATTGGGATTATAGCATTCATATTAATTATACAGAGCCATCTAGCATGAGAATCACAGATCAGTACAAATGCGCTCCAGGGGACCGTTAGCTTGGCTGGCATTTTCATTTATCAACAATTGAATCTCGAACAGGGGTCCTAGGTTCCCCATATACTTTACTATATAAATCAAATATTTCCAAAGACTAACTTATCAAAAAGAATAGTGGCAATGTATCGTTAAAAGCCATTTTAGCTCTGATTTGAATGTTTTTTCTGATCAATCCTGGAATTATAACAGGCAGCACCGCACATTGTATTTACATGCAAACACGAGGAAACGAAGAAATAAAAGCTGAAACACGACTGCATTAGGAAATAAAAGGGTCAAATACGCTTCATGCATGCACGAAATAACCCTTTGCCACACTCTTTATTGTTTCAGCGTTTTATTTTTTTATTCTGAAATATTTGGCACTTACCTTTGTTTCGTCTCCACTTCTCCCGTTCGTGTCCAATATCAGTATCAGAAGCGCATGTGGGCTGTGAATTGTGACGTATCAAAGAAAACGCGCGTAAAAAGACCGTGAGAAAACAATAAAGTCCGGAATAAAGTCGACAAAACGGAACATTTTTTTTTTAAAATATGTTGACTTCTTTCTAATGGGCACATGAAGATTTTGATACTAAATCGGATGTCGACATATTGCTGCGAATTATATCAACATGTCAACATTGTAATTGAACTTTGCAAAATATACTAGTCGACATAATCAACGATTCCAGATTATTCCTGACAAAATGAAGCATCATAAAACGATATTTTTTCTTTTAGTGTACTTTATGCGCTTCCATAGTTTTGACCTCAAGTTGAGTTACAACCGACCAACATGCTGACTAATATACGTTTCCATAATAAATACCATTTTAAAATGTCAACATGTCGTGTTTCTACTGGCGATTCAAAGTTGAAAACTTGTAATTCCTAGTTGAAAAGTGGTATTTTCAAGATGATATATGGAAAACAACTAATTCTTGGGTGTACCATATGCGTTTCCATACTTCCGTAAAATATTCCGTACAATATGCCATATTCAGAGAACTCTACCTAAAACTATTCTTCATCCATTCAGGTACCAGTGTTAATTTTGTAACAACCAGAAAATGTTTTTTTTCTCTATAAATATTTGAAATTTTATGCGAAATTTAACTGGCATCCGATTACTATTATATTATTATAGATTATTGAAAATTGTAATTGATTACTTCATATTGGAAATCCAGATGGATACTTCAAAAGGAATTTTTTTCTTGAATATAAACAGTTACCCAAATGTTGAAAGTGCTGAATTAATTAAAAAAAATTACTTTGCTGTACATTTTTTTTAAAATATTGACCTGCTCATAATTTTCATTCTTGGACAGGCAAGTTAGCTGGTATGACCCACATGGTATGACTGACCATCTTTGATATAAGATGTAAATTTTGATGCATAAAAATACTGAACTCATCTGTAACACTGTCAGAGTGTAAATTACATTTTAACAATTTAGTTACAATTTTATTCATACCTCTACAATTATGCTTGAACAGACACCATATTAATTTGCATCCTATTAATTTGCGCAATGGTGTGCATGGAGGCCTTGTGAGGATGGATCATGATTCTGGGTGCTTCCTCATGCTCATCAGATATTGTTACATGGCTTGTTTTTGAAATCCTGGTTGATGATATAAGACAATGGCACCACTTGAAAAAGTGTAGTTCCTCAACATAATACTCTTGTTCTCTTTGACTAGATCCATCTTTTCCTCATCATAGATGAGGATCTTTCGCACACCTGTGCCATCTGCCACACTCACGGGACAATATTTCGTCCCAGAATTGGAGGTAAGTTTACCTTCATTTGCCACCACTTTTACTTTCAATGGGGATGAGTATGGAGACCTCATATCAAAAGTAGACAACTTATATATGGAGTTAATCTGTAAACAAAATATAACGGAAAATATTTGTTAACATTAAACAATCATAATTATAAGGCCAACACTTTTTCATTTGCTGTTTTACGGGAGAGCCTACCCTATTTTTCAGAGTTTTTGTTTTGCACTAATTTCAGAAAATAAAATAATGCGTTGCATGGAAACTTTTATTTTGCCATCTCCACTATTTTCAACATTTTCTACCCCCCCCCCCCCTTTTTATAGGCTTTCACTTCTACTGTTATGTTAATGCATGTAAAACATTTGAAAACAAGAATGTATTTATCAGAAGACTTCATTTCAAATATCCAAAGTGTGAATATACATCTGTGAGTCTTTTTGTGTATTTATTCTTTAGCCATTCACCACACATAGGGGGAGGATTTTGATCCTTGAAAACGAGTTTAACTCCACTGCAATTTTTGCGCCTGTCCCAAGTCGATTGGCTTGTCCTTGTCTTCTTATAAAATTTAAGTTTCTTGATATTTGGGTTATTGGATGTGGTTTGTTTCTATTGATTTATTCATTTTTTACCTTTTTTGGGGCCATTTAAGGCTTGCTATATAATGTGAGGTTCCTCACAGTGTTGAAGACCGTACGTTGACCCCTAGATGCTTTGTTTTGGGTCGTTTAAACTTGGATATTGGATGTTGTCTCCTTGACATTTACCCCATTTCCCTTCTTTTTAAAATCTTTTCTCTAATCCATTATACACTTATATTTGAATAACTAATGAAAAATCAATTTAAAATTAAAGAATGAAATACTGTGTTTAGGCAGATAAGTGTTCTCAGGCCCTCCTACACCTGTCTAGTCTGAGGCTGGTAAAAATCCCTCACTGTCCCTACTTATTGTCATTTCAAAACAAAATATTAAAAATATGCTCAAATACAACATTTTTTACAACATTTTTTGTGGTTTTTACAATGTAAAAAGCTGCCTCCTCTTATATTGGCAAATAAAACGATACAAAAAGCAAATCCTCCCTGCTCTGTGATAGGGGTATAATGACTTACTGTTACCAGGCATGGGGTAATGCTAATGTGTAATTGTAATGCCCTGTAATGCATTACATTATTACAAAGTAATGCATGTAATGTGTAATGCCATATTTAATTGTGATATAATGCATTACATTTTATAAATGCCTGTAATTTAAGCATTTCATGGCATTACATAGCATTACTTTTTTTTCTACTTTGAAACTTCTGGTAAAGCTTTTCAACTATAAAAACTTGTTTTAGTGAAATATATTGGAACTCCATGTGAATTTTGAACATCGTTTTTCTCTTATATCTGCAAGCTTTGCAACTTATTTAAGAGTACATGTATAAAAATATTTTGTTTTCATTCCGAAATTTTATGATGAAAAACATTTAATTTCAAATCTCGTTTTGAAAATTTGCAATCTTTATTTTACAAAACAAACACGAAACTTCTAGTGATCAAAATATAATTAGTTCAATGATCAATAAGTGTCACATTTAAAACTCTTAATTAGTTTACATTTCAATTAATTCCTTTCATTTGACAATTGGATTTATGGCTTTAAAGTGTCAGTAATAAGAAACCAACCATGAATATATTGGATCTGAAACTGAACTGAAGCTTTTTCTTAAAAAACTACATATGAAGTTCAATCTTCAAATTTTGAAAAGATCACACAAAGTGAAGGTGAAATAAATCAACATGTATCTACCCTAACCAGTCCTAAGGCTTAATTTTAATTGTAAATTTCGAAATTTTCCCAGAAAAAAAATGTGAAAAAAGAGGAAAAATGTAAACTATATACATAAACATAGTAAAAGAGATAATACAGTATATAAATTACATATAAATGCAACAAAACACACAAGTACAGAAATTTCAATAAGGAGGACTTGTAATTTTTGGCCGGGTTGCACGGAGTGCAAATCCGGGTTATAGTATGGTGAATGTCGGGCGGGCGGGCGGCGGCGGGCGGGGAAAATGAGACACTGATTTTGTGAAATCAACTCCTGCTACAGTTTTCAACCTACATTTCTGAAACTTCACAGAATGTTTCTATATATATTGTAGATGTGCACCTCCCTTTTTGGAATCATTTTGAAAATTTTTCCTATTTTTACAGACTTTGGAACTTAGTCATTTTTTGAAAGACTTTTTTAACAGAGGATACCTATTTTGTGAAATCAACTCCTCCTACAGTTTTCAACCTTCATTTTTGAAACTTCACAAAATGTTTTTATATATTTTATAGATAAGCACCTCCCTTTTTGGAATTATTTTGAAAATTTTTCCTATTTTTACAGACTTTGGAACTTAGTCATTTTTATCAACATTTTCAACAAAGGGTACCTATTTTGTGAAATCAACTCAACCTACAGTTTTCAACTCTGACCTTTGAAAGTTCACAGAAGGTTTCTTTACATTTTGAAGATGTGCACCTGACTTTATGGAATTATTTCCAATATTTTTTCATATTTTTCCAGACCTTCTAGCTTAGTCAATTTCTATCAATATTTTCAACATACTCTATACACAGACCCTGTAGGGAACCTATAAAACAACACTTGATAGCTAGAAGCACTTAACGCAACCCGGCCATTTGAGTCTTTGACCCATTTTTTTTATGAATCTGCATTATTTTCAAGAGAAGCAATACCATCAGTTTTAAAAAGATAACTGAATTTGGTCTTCTGCCTGCTACATTTACATATTCACAGTCACTGATAATAACTGATAATAAATTAATGATTAACCGTTTCTCTTCTTGATAAAATTTGAAAAATGTAATGTGTAATTTAATGCATTACTTTTATAAAGTAATTGTAATATAATGCATTACTTTTAAAAATTGAAGTAATTGTAATATGCTAAATTTTCAAATGTAAGTAATATAATGCATTACATTAAAATGTAATTCGCCCCATACCTGACTGTTACTCCTCTTTTCGGTTGTTTTAAATTATAACTTCACCTCTGTGCCAAGTTTTCATGAAAAATGGCCAGAGAACCAATTAATTAATTTGTGTGGATGAATTTGATTTGTTATGTTTTATTTTCTGTTGCAATTTCTTAAGATATCAACAAAAATGATGTATCTTTTAATAATAAACACTTGTGTCATTTTATTTTATAATTATTGTAGTCAAACAATTCTTACAAGTCCAAATAAGGTCAATACACAATTAAATAATACCAGCAAAAATTGCGGGGAAGCATATATGCTTGGGGGACAATATTTGCATGGTTGTCTAGAGAAAAGGTGAATTTGCACATTATTCAAACACAATAATGTAAAAATGCTATACCACGCAAAAATTGTCAAAAACTCACACCCCCCAGTATATATGTTTTCCCCCGAAATATCTGCTGCTACGCTGTGTAATTATTGTTTCAGTTTAACTGTCCATATTTAAAATGTATCTATGTGAGATTACACAAATATATTACCACTTGATCAATGTTTTATTTATAAATTGCATTTTATATGAAAAGAAGAACCTTCATCTAATGACATAAAGTGTATTTTATTTTATTTTCACCATTTAAAAAGAGATAATGTCTCATCACAAATGGCAATCGTATTTTAACAAATCCACATATGAACCCCAGACTTGTTTTTATCACTCTAACAACCATGATTTTCAATAAACTGTAATAATTATTGTGAAAAGAACACTTTCTGCAAATACACATGTTAGATAAATATAACACAGCTTAAAATTTAACTGACAGGGTTTTGCATAACCAAAGATATTTCATGTACAGGATATGTTAGAGATATCATTAATTAAAACAAATATGTCAGACCACCCTCTGGGAACTTCAAATACATTAGTATGTGATCAAGCTAACACTTACAGGGATCACACATTTCTTTGTGAAATAAAATAGTCAGAGGCCTAATAATATATATAATCAAAAATAATCATTTTCATGATATCTGAGACCCACCACTGAGAGCATTTGAAGTTAGGCCCAGACAGGACATTGAATACTAATTATGTACCCAGATCCTATCCATAATCCAGATGTTTTAATTAATTAGTCTATTAAACAGTGATACATGCTGATTTAACAAACTTTTGACCACATTGACAACCATGGCCATGCGCTTTAGGTAAAGGTACTAATTATATTATCTTTCGGTGAGCATACAACATTTTAAGAACGTTGAGAAAATTGCGCTTTGATGTGACACCGCTAATTCAGTCTCCCATAGACTCGAATGTTAAATTGTACATGCGTCAAACTTTGCAAAGAAAGATGATGAAACTGGAAACATCGCGATTCGACAATCGGAAAGACGGAGCTATATCTTGCATAGCAGGCAAGTCCGATTAAATACATTTACAACTACGGATTTGCCATATTTTATCCGGATTATCAAGTAAATCTATGCATCTACGTTTCTCGTGTAAAGCATACCTACTGGGGTCTTAACGGAGGCTACATTCCCGGTCTCTGGAAAAGAGGATAATGGGTAGGGGAAGGAAATTTAGCCTTCTAAACGGGACCGAGCGACTCGGCTCCCATTAGAAAATTATAGAAGGGATCTTTACATTGCATTGAGCGTGGCGTTTCTCCAAACAGTTCGGCTACAAAAGTTCGCGGTCAGTCTTTCAGTATTATGACCCGACTACCCTCATAGACAGGACACCCCTTTCTGGCAGTTCTGTAGTCTAACCCCTGAGATCGGATTCAGGTGCCGGGTGACATCAAGGAACATGTATCATGCTTATTAATACCCTACAATGTCCTAATTGATACCCATATCTCCACAAGATTATATTTTGCATTTTATCTTAAATGAAATTCACAAACACTAAGAACATCAGCGGACAATGCCATATAAATCCTAAATGGTGTCAAAAGTTAACAAAATCTGACCTTGAAAAAGGTTGAAAAATCCTTGAAAAAAACTGGAAAAGTCCTTGAATTTCACCAGGAAAAAACTGTGGGAACCCTATGACTGATAAGTAGAGCAAAATGCCTAAATGTAGACAAAGCTCCATACCAAATATCGAGTCGTTTTTGATTGCTGAGAACAGGTAGGACAAAAAAAAAAGGAAAAAATGCACAGAGCCAGTAAATAAGAAGTACCTTACCTGAGTTTAGCATCACTTATAAGCCCCTCAAACTTAATTTTGCAAGCAAGGACTAACCACTCCTTAAAAAACATGGAGACTTGAATTATTTAGGTATACTTAAATCTAAAGAAATGAGTAAAAATTCTTCTGGATAATGACATACCCTATAGTAAACAATGCCACTAAAAAGGGACAAGTGGCCACATAAAGGATGGGTTAAACTGTTAATTAGTAGTCAAATCCATCCTCTTTCTATCCAATCCTTTGAGATGAAAAAAACCAACAAACAATTAAAACCAGAATTACAACTGAAGAGTATAACAAACAGAATGGCCAACAACTTTAAAATCAAAATAGAAAAAAAGAAATGTAATGTTTAAACATCTAATAACTCAGGGAGCTGGGTACGAATGTGTTTAATACTGGCAAAAAAGATAAAGTAACCTGCTTGGATTATAATATCATGTGATAAATAAATATGTGACTTACCATGTACAGATAGATTTTAAGTCAATATGAATTAGTATTATTGATGAGAAGCAAGCAAGGATTCCATATCTTGGAATGGTTTCATGGAGAAAATTATCATGATGATCGCCTCTACTTTTGAAAGATCCCCATACTCTAGTTAGGCGGGTACTATTTACTGACATTTCTTAATCAATATGCATGTAATATTTGTAAAGATGAAAGTAATTTACTGATTATGAGAAAAAAATAAACTTTTATATAACTTTCAAATTGGTTTATTACATTTAAATGTACATGTAATTAATAAAGCCTTTGTTTTCATTGCCAAAATAGAACACTTCATCATTTTTCACTGCATGATAATCTGTGATCAAAATATTTCTCCAGATTTAGCCTTTCTGTTTGATCTTTAAAATGTTCACCCTTAATCTCTTTCAATGCTTTTGGCATTTAAGACACATATTTGTGACATTATGTCAACTGTAACAACCACATCCTCTAATTCTTCAACTTCAGTTACTAAAAGTTCTGTCCTGTAACTAGAAATTGAAATGCAATCTGACATATTCAATTCTAACAAGTTCAATCAAATGATATTATTTAATTAATTTCATAAACTGTTTTGTTAAGTTTTTAGTTTTAGCAGTAATCAAAACAGTCAAAAGGAGAATCAGATTTGTAACTCATTCTTCCTCATTCATGTCTTTTGTTTAGAATAAACACGTTACACTTCTTCAGAAAAACAAAATTATCTTTGCTGTAAATTGTAATAATTTGCAAAATATCATTGGGGTACATGTAATTACAACATTGGAAACAAATGCAAACAAATAAGAATTAAAACACACCAAATTTGAGAGTTGATTGAGCTAAGAATAAACTTTTTCTGCAAGTAGTCATGTACCAGCTGCAAGGTTTGTCGTTTGTAGATGCCTATATAATAATTTTGCAATCAAGTAAATATGACATGCATCATACATGTACTACAATAACCAAATTATCATATTAT
>MJUU01002529.1:135401-155967 GCA_002080025.1 Modiolus philippinarum | reverse complement strand
CTCTAACCCTAACCTTACCATAATTTAACCCTAACACTTGCCATAATCTAAACCCAACTCTAACCATAACATAACCCTAAGCCTATCTATAATCTAATTCTAACCCTTACACTAACCATAATTTAAACCTATCCCTACCTATAATTAAACAATAATCCTTACACAATCTAACCCTAACCCTTGCCATAATCTAAACCTAACTCTAACCCTAACCATGATATAGCCAAAATCCTATCTATTATCTAACTCCTACCCTAACCTTACCATAATTTAACCCTAACCCTATCTATAATTTAACTGTAACCCTAACATTATTATTATTCAACTCTAACCCTTACCATAATTTAGCTGTAACCCTATCTATCATTTAACTCTAATCCTAACCCTTACCATAATCTAAACCTAGCTCTAATTCTTACCACAATATAACCTAACCTATCTATAAGCTAACTCTAACCCTAACACTAACCATAATATAACCTTAATCCTATCTTTAATCTAACCCTAACCCTTATCCACTCTAACCCTAACCCTATCAATTATCTAACCCTTACCATACTCTTATCTTAACCCTAACCATAGCTATATTCTAACCCTATCCCTATCTGAAATCTAACCCTAATAACTCTAACCTATCTGTTATCTAACCCTAACATACTCTAAGCCAACCCTAACCCTATCTATTATTCAACTATTATCGTTACTAACCCTAACTCTAACCCTTACCCTAGCACTAACACTAACTCTTACCCTAACCATAATTTAACATAACCCTAACCATAGTAGTAGTAATTTGTATTCTGTCTCCAACATTAGATAAATTCATTAATATTTGTTCTGAAAAGCACCATGCATTTCTCTTATGTTGGAGACAGAATACAAATTACTACTACTATGATTAGTAACAGAGATATGGGCAGCTCATCATCAATTGATAGAAGAATTAGGAAAAGTGGATTGAAAGTGTACGGAATCAAATTGCAGCGATTTCAACAGATCAGAAATCGCCATTTACAAAAGATTGACCAATCAAAACGCAGGAAATTCAACCAATCTAAAGCCGTTTTACAAATATTAAACTGACGAATTACAGCTATGGAGACAATAGACATAGAATATAAAAGGTGTACAAGAACAGACTGAAGCCAATAAAGACAGAATGGGTGTAAATATTGTTGACGGAGATTTATTGAAAGCAGAAAATGTAGATGTTATTGTTCATCAAGTGAATTGTCTTTACATCAAGGCGCATGGATTATCACGACAGATAGCTGAAAAATTTCCATGGGGTGATATATATTCTACAGGTAGAGGAGAATGGACAATCAAAGAAGACAGGGGAATTCCAGGAACAATAAAAGTATTGAGGTCATCTACGCCCCTGCACCCAGATGATGTATGTTTTTTAAGTCAATGAGAATATGGAACTGTGGACAAAGCTTGTATATCCTACCGTATGAAGATACCAACGAAAATAGACACCAATGGTTTCGAAGTTGTTTGCAGTACTAAAAATTATTGAAGTATGTTCAGTATCAACCGGTATCAAGTTTGTAATTTTTAGATCAAATGTTTGAAGATGGAAAGCAGAGACTTGGAAAGATTATAGCTGTGTTTGAAGACAAAGAACCATAACTGAAACGGATGAAGGTAGCTACAGAACCCAATTAAGTGGATATGAAGACAGACATTTAAGTGACGGAAGAACCAGCACTGAAGACAGAAAACTTAAATTGACATTAATGTAAAGACAGAAAATTAGAATGTTACTATTATTTTGTTTAAATGAAATTAAAAATGAAAACGTATTGTCAGGGTTTGTTGTTATTATGCCCCAAAAGAATAAAGTGATAAACCACCGACCACCACCATAGACTATTATCTCATCAACACCAACACCACCACCCAGATACCCTCACCAGCACCACCACCACCAGAAATGCCCATCACCACCACCACCACCATAGCCCATCATCCCACCACCACCACCACAACCACCCAGATACCTTTAAACCACCACCAGCACCACCACCACGATACCTTTAAACCACCATCACCACACCACCACCACCAAGATACCTTTAAATCACCACCACCATCACCCCGATACCTGAAAATTACCATTTTTACTAACATAATACCTTCAAACCACCAACACCAACACCACCAGCAGCAGACAAACCCAAGTAATGACGAGAAGCAGCAGCAAAAAAAAATATATAGAGACAATGATAATTTAAGAAAAAAGTTTGAAAGCTAAAGGTTAGGTAATCATTATATGTTATAACGTTAGCATCGTTAGATCATTTTATCACTGGATTAAGTATACATCATTAAGGTAAGGGTTATTATTTGGGTGAAGGTTTACATATTTCATTTCAGTTAAGAATTGCACAGTGGCAAATACATCAGTTCATTAAATATATCAGTTGGGCTAGGGTTTGGTTATATACATGAAAGAGGTATTGTTGAAGATTACATTAAAGTTAGGGTTCGTTAAGGTCATAGCTTAGGATTATGGTTAGAGTACCAAAGTGTAGGACTTAGGGTTGAGGCTATGGTTAATGTAAGGCCTAGGAATACATACATTCTTTTGTGTAAGATGAAATACACTATTTGGGGTATGGTTAGGATAATTCATATCAATTAGGTTATGTTTGGATTTATATTATCAGTATAATTTAGGGTAGTAAGATTGAAGTTGTAGCGTTTGTATATTGGTATTGTTAAAGTTGGGTTTATGTATGGTTGGTTGAGGAGTTGGTTGAATTATGGTAAAAGTTAGGGAAAGATGAGAAGGCTTGGCTTAAGGTTAGAGTTGGGTTAGGATTAGTTGAGATTGATTCGTTATAAAATTACACAATCAGTTTAATGGCTAAGTATGACTTAGATCACTTGGATTAGAATCACATATATCTTTAGGATTAATGATTGGATTATATTCATCATTTGGGTTAAGGTTAGGCAGGGGTAACGTTCATTATAAGGGTTTTAGGTTTAGGATCGTTTCCGATAGAATTATACGTCATAACGTTATGTTTAAAATATCATGCATCATTACGGTTGGATTTAAGATTCAGGGTTATGTCTATGAATTGGGTTAGTAAGATAAAGGTAGGGGTCGGAATAAGGGCTAGGATCAAGGTTAAAGTAAGGGGCAAAATTGGTGTAGGGCTTAGATATTTATAAGTGTTGGATTGTGCTAGTATTAGGATTAAGTTAAATTAGTGTTAGGTTAAGATTTAGAGTAAGTAAGGGTTAGTGAGGGTAGAATTAATGTTGAAATGAGGTTAGGTTAGCTTAGGAATAGTTCAAGCGTTAGAGGTGAGGTTGTGTTACTATTAAATTATTGTTAATACTTAGGTTAGGGTTTGGGGATAGATTAAGTATTGGAAAGTAATGTTAGATATCGTTATGTATTATGATTAGGATTAGTAAAAAGGATGGTTCGGAATTATTGTTGGGTTAGGATAAGGGCCTAGAGCTTAAATTCCAGGGAAAGGTGATTAAGGTAAGGTTAAATGTTAGTGATGGGAAAGCTTAAGATTAAAAGAATAGGCTTAAAATTAGTTTACTACTTAGATATAGGTTGTGTTAAGGTTATGTTAAGCTTGCCATAGGGTTAAGGTAAGGCTAGGCTTAACATTGGTTTACAATTTAGGAATATATTGTGTTATTATTAGGTTAGATAGATTTAGGGTTAGGGTTTAGAATTAGAGTGTATATTGGTAGAATTGGGTTTGGCTAGGACTAAGGGTTCGATTTAAGTAAGTATTAGGTTTTGGATTAGAGTAAGAAAGGGTTCGTAAGGGTTATTTTACGGTTGAAATGAGGTTAGGGTCAAGTTTAGGATTAGAGGTTGTTTAATTATTAGGTTATGGTTAGAATATAATGTTAGAGCTCGTGTCTAAGTTAAGGGCTCACTGTTAGTAAATGGGTGATTAGCTTAAAGATTAGAGTTAAGAGTTAGTAAAAGGGTTAGGGTTAAAAAGTTAGTAAAAGGGTTAAGTTCGAGGTTGTTACAGTGCTTAAGAATATTTTAGGATTCGACGTTGTGTTAGTATTATGTTACGGCTAGATTATTATGATAGTGCTTATGTCTAGGTTAAGGGCTAAGTGCTGGTGTCAATGTGAATAACTTAAAGGTTAGGGTTAAGATACTAGTAATAGGGTTAGGTTTCTGTAAGGTTAAGGTAAGAGTTATGGTGTAATGTAAGTGATAGGGTCTAAGGTTTATCATTAAGGGTTTGAAGTCAGGGTAAGGGTGAAACTTAGTAAAGTTAGGGTAAGGTAATCGATATTTTGAATGAAAAAAAAGTATGACATTCAAAATAGAAAAAAAAACTGTAATAGTTAGAAATAAATAACAGAATAACATTCAAATATAAAAATAAATGAATATAGAGTTGTCATAGCAACTTAGGTTAGGGTTAGTTGTTAGATAAAGGAAGTTAGTTATGAAATAATGTAGAAAAGGGGGAAATAATTATACGAATTGGATGAAAAATGGCGGGAAAGCTAAAAGAATAGCAGACGATACTATAGAATAATGGCGACAAAGGGGAAATACCTCTAAGAATTGGATGACAAATGGCGGGAAATCTAAAAATATCAGACGACAGTATAGATATTAGGCAGGTAAGGGGAAATAACTCTAAGAATCGGATGTAAAGGAGAAGTAATTATGAAATAAAAATGGGAAACAATAATAAAAAACCAATGGCAGACAACATTATTATAGAAATTTGGTAGGGAAGATGAAATCACTTTAAGAATTGGATGAAAAAGGGAGATAATATGTAATATAATAGGAAACAAAATGGCAATAGCAGACGACACTATAGGAATTTGGCGGGAAAAAGGGAAATACCTCTAAGGATTAGATGAAAAGGAAAAATAATTATAAAACAAAGTGGAAAATAATAAAATAACACATACAAAAGGTTACGCAAGAGGACTTTAGTCGAAACATTGGATGAGAAGGGAGAAATTACTGAAAAAAAGGTGAAATGTTATAACAACAGATAAAAAAGCGCGGGAAATAAGTAGCAAGAGTTATGTCTCTTTGACGAACGCGGCTGTGATAGAAGACACCCACAAATAAAAAACGCGGGACAATTACAAGCAAGAGTTATGTCCCTCTGACGAACGCGGACGTGATAGAAGACACCCTCAGAAATATAATGACAATTGCTGACTGACAACGCCCGGATATTAGGAAACATTGGATTGAAATACAAAGAACAATACTGAAAAGGGGTTGAAAAGTGATAACAACAATAAAAACAACGGTGGGATAAGAGGAGAAAATGAAAGAAAAGGAGAGACAATACAAAGAACAACATTGAAAAGGGGTTGAAAAGGTATAACAACAATAAAAAGGGTGGAACAAGGGAGAAAATGACAGAAAAGGGAAGAAAAAGATAGAAAATACAAAGAACATTGAAAAAGGTAAAAACATATAAAAAGGGGGAATAATGAAAGAAAATTCCCGACCTCCGGTCTTCATATGGGCTACGCCAAGTTCCGGTTGCGCATGTCCACTGTAGTAAGGTCATAAGACGCCCCTGCGGGGCCTTGCCCTCTTTTAACACGGAATTTCCGGTCAATATGGCTACTTACAGTAGATACACATCCACTTCCGGTTTACATATGGGGCTACGCCCACTTCCGGTCACGTATGTACATTGAAGTAAGGTGAAACCACACCCCTGCGGGATCTTGCACTCTTTCAACACGTCATTTCCGGTCAATATGGCTACTTACAGTAGATACATACCTACTTCCGGTTGCGCATGCGCAACCCAAACACTTCCGGTCATGTCACTTCCGCTCTACGTCACTTCCAGTGACGTCACTTCCGGCACCACCACCTCAAATACGACCTGAACTGTGCTCATATACTACTGACAAGTCTATACAAATACATGGTTAAACAAAGAAATGTAACCTCTCTCCTGAAGCGTTTAGTCCGTAACAACATTTCTCGTTATTTATGGCGTACTTGTTCTTTGGAGAATTTCGCCTATGGATACATAATGATATTGTCAATTTTGGCATTTTTCTGTTATTTCATGATTTTATTTTGCCAAGTTGTATCGATGAGTGTCCTATATGATTGTTTATGTGTCGTGATTGTCTTATGCTAGTTTTGTTGTCATGATTTTATTTAGCCAAGTTGTCTCGATGAGTGTCCTATATGATTGTTTGTGTCGTGATTGTCTTATGCTAGTTTTGTTGTCATGATTTTATTTTGCCAAGTTGTCTCGATGAGTGTCCTATATGATTGTTTATGTGTCGTGATTGTCTTATGCTAGTTTTGATGTCATGATTTTATTTTGCCAAGTTGTCTCGATGAGTGTCCTATATGATTGTTTTTGTGTCGTGATTGTCTTATGCTAGTTTTGTTGTTGTTTTGTTGTTTTGTTGTCATGATTTTATTTTGCCAAGTTGTCTCGATGAGTGTCCTATATGATTGGTTATGTGTCGTGATTGTCTGATGCTAGTTTTGTTATCATTAAAACAAATGATAGTTATTGTAGGAACTCTTTAATAGTTGATTTCATATCTGTTGACGACCTTTCATCCATTAGAAAGAAGTAAAATGAATGTAGAGTTGTTCGATATTTAGCAATGAATACCAGTGCTAGAAAGGGCGTCTTGAACTTGTTGTAAGGTATTAGCAAAACTCATTGTTGAAAGCCTCATCGTGGTTTCAAAATTAAAACAAATAAAAAGTGTTGTTAAATACATTGCTTGGTTTAACTTTTTGTTTGTAGGACTTTGTCTCATTTGTATTAACACGTCATATCCTTTAAATATTTATTCAAATTTTAATGTTTTGTAAATGACATGGTGACCTTTGGTACGAGTCGATATCTAGAAAAAAAAGAGATGCTGTTTAACAAATTCATAAAATAGAGCATAGTAATTCAGTGCATAAAAAAATTCGAATGAAATTACAAAAACTTTTTTCAAATGACACTACAGTTAATTTTACAGTGTCATTTTATATGATAAACTAAAATTGAATGACGAAGGGTAAAAGGAAACACCTAAAAAGACCGAAAATTACAATTGCAGGACAGCATCAACAAGAAAACTTCACAAGAAAACACAAATGAAAGAAATACTCAACATCGATAGGACCTCGGGGTAGCCGGACTTTGTATCAGTAAAAGCAAAAGCCAACGATATGGATAAGACAGTTCAAGGGTACCAAAACTTCCTTTTCGACTATCCCAATTCCATAAAGCGACTAAAGTCAGTCGCGAGTGAACACAGCTAACTATTCCCACATGGACAACTTTCCTGCTAAGCTCATCACACTGATTAACAAGAGCTGCCTTGATGGAAAAAACTGAAATGGAATTTCTCCATTTCAGCCGATCGTATTGGAGTAAAGCTGATGTGGAGCAACGTAGATAAGAAGGAATCGTCAGCGAACCCTGTCCAGTGGGGCCTAAAAGAAGCAGCAGACATCGTCCTGTAAGAGACATAAAGCTCAACATTATAACCAGTGGAACGCCGCTCAGAAATCAACCGTTAACAGAGGTTCTGTTACGCTGACAGATAAAATACTGCTTACAGAAGGCAACTGACGGCCAGCTATAAAGACCAGCAACAAATAGGTAAACACGTAATCCCAGAAATACAGAGATATCGCTCTATGACTTCTGATTTATCGTTGTGTATGTCAAGTTACGCCACCGAAGTACAGAGTCAGCGATGACGATTTCTTTAAAGACGGAACATGGACTTCAATAGAAGCTGTATCAATGCCGTATGACCCAGCAAAAATAATAAAAAACGGCCTTAAGGTAGTTCGACACTAATACACGGCGCATTCGATTGGCGCATTTGTGAAACACGAGTCGGATAAGGAATTGACTTGATTTTCAAACCGGAATATTCCTGTATTGGCCTATTCACTGTGACGTCATAATAGATTGGCATACACTTTCCCGCGAATTAGCTCCCTTTTCCCGTAAATATTGTCTATTTCGAAAACTATATTAAATATCTCTCTTAATCGAACGGTGACATATAGATTTTTTCAGCGCAACAGATAGCTTAAGTGTTTATCTCTGAAATATCAAAAAATTAAAAAAAATCTGTCTGATATTTATTTTATATGAAAGATAAACAATAAGCATGTTATCACAGTTCCCTATATATTCTTTGTAAATATTGCTGAAAAATACTGAATTTGGCCTGATTTTCAAAGCCAGATAACAGGAAAAGATGATCGGTGACATATCATTTTTATTTTATTTTTTGAATACATAGGTTAAGACCTACAAAATATCTTAAAAGAAAAAAATTCTGTCTGAAATTTTTATTAGGATCGAACTACCTTAAACTGCGGTGAATAAACTACTCAGGAAGATCTGATATTTACAACGGTACCTATCAGCAGTTACCTCTGAAAGACACACCAGCATAACTAGGGGAACGACCAGCAACACTAACAGGGCAACGACCACAGACAGATCGGTAAAGAAACGACTACCTATGTAGCAAGAGAATAACCAGTCTGCAAGTACCAACTGGTGAGCCGGACGTAGAACCCTAATCATCATCGTCATAAAGCGAAAAATGCTGGTGGGCTACTAACTCCAAGAACACTGTTTCGTTCATTCTCTATGGTTTTCTGTAAAAGATTGAAGAAGTTTACTTTGTGGATCTGATGCTTACAAAAATAAAAAGAAGTTGCAATGTTAGAAATCATAATGATTAATTGATGTTTTGTTTCAGAATATTTTGTAAAGATAAATTCAACCAATAGGAAATAGCTGTATTTATATTTGTTATACCTTTGTTAGTTGTTATAACTTGTGTCTGACTCTTTTGTTAAATGAGATAACAGTAAAATTTGTTGTTGAATAGGAAAAAGACAAGATGCTACAATGTAACTAGAAGGAAGAGGACGGTTGCCAGGGTGGAAAAATGATCGTTAGGAAATATACTGCATGTGAAAATCTCACTAGAAGAAAAATCAAAGAAATCTACAAGAGCGGGAAGCTTGACATTGCATCACAATTGATAAATGATCACACTTAAATTAAGAAACCTTTTTCCAAGGAATAATTAGCAATTTGCAACCTTTTTTCTCACAAGAACAGATTTCGATGTATGATACGACTGAAAACCCGTATCATAACATATATTGTTCTATTGCTTTGTGTTACCATGTATTTGTAGAACTTTGTCCCATGTGCATTTACTCTATATCCCTTCATAGCTTTGTCTCTGCTGCAGTGTGGAGTCCGTAAAAAGATTTCACGTGCGAGAGGCGTATGCTGTATACATTTCAGTTAGGGTTTACTTGTACTTATTGTGCCCACATCTCATAAATTTTAAGCCATCCTTACTTTAGACTCGATGAATGCCCTGTGGTTATTCAAGTTTTGTTTTTGTCTTCTGGTAGTCTTTTTGTCTGGCAACGGATGGCAGCTATTGTAAGAACACTTTACCAGATAAGTTTATGTTTGTTGACAACCCCGTGTTCAGGAATAATCTTCAGCATGGATGTAACATTGCTCGACAATTAGTTACGAATTGTGCTCAAACTGGTTCTAGGGGCAGTCTTGAACTTACTTTTAGGTATGAGCAAAGCTCATTGTTGAAGTCCTCATAGTGACTTCAAGATGGAGAACATCGATAAAACCCTTGTTCCATTACTTTGTTTTACCATGTATTTGTAGAGACTTCGAGTCATGTGCATTTACTGCATATCCTTTAATTACTTATATAATAAAAATTCCATTAATAATTTTTCAATTCATTTAAAAACAGTATGCCCCGATTAAACAAACATGCAAAAGCATTTGTGTAAAAACATTTCAGCCCAATCAACATTTTATGATCGACAATATCCTGTACTTTATTCAGTTTTATTCCTTAAAATAAACATTTCCGTTCAGTAGGAACATATATTCTTGAAACATAATAACTTATTTCCCGCAGTTACGTAGTATAGAGAATTACTTTAGTCGCTAGTGGTCTTAAATGACTAGTAAAACGTAATTGTGACAGACACAACGGTAGTCATGCAATTAACAGCATTAATTTGATTCTAAAAGTGCTTTGCTTCCTGTTGTTGATTTATTCCATTAATGAAGAAGACATCTAAAATCATGTAGTCCAAAAAGAAACGCGTGAAAGAATAAAAAAAAGTCTTTGAAATATCGAAGTAAATTTCAGGATCTCCAGAACCAAAGCAAGGCAAAACAAGGGATAGATGCAATAACACTGAATAATAATTAATAACTATCAAAATATAATTATAATACCCTCATGAAAATGTGTCTCGTAAATTTTAAGATTATGTTGTTAATTGAAATTCGTCATGGTAGGGGAAACATAATTTAAACATTCTTCTAGCCTGCACGGTTACAGGCTCTCTCCAGGCAGTTTAAAACAACGACAGTGCAACACCGAGAGAACAAAATAAACGTAGATAAATTAAAGAAATATACAGACATGGCAAAAATAAGAACAAGACAAGACCATGCGAAACACACTCTGCTTTTTTAGAGTTTACACTGTAACTGCTCTAGTTTTTTGTGTTTTATATGTAGTGTTTGTATGTTTTGTGGGCATGATGAGTGCCTTTGGTCTGCCGTCTTCTGGTGTTCTTGCTTTTGCCTTGTCTCTGGACTTTGATTTGTGTATTTTGGGCTTTGTGCCTTCGGTATTCTACTGTCGTTGTTTTATAATCACATTGTAAACTATCCCAAACTTTTGGCATGATTGATTGATAAGTTTCAAGTCCAGAGAAAATTTAAGCGATATCAGGGTAAGAACAAGATAATCGTTTCAGTGCAATAAACTGATATCAAGAGCTTCTCACTCTACCGTTGCTCCTGATCTCATCCATTGTTTTAATTAGGTCCGTGTTGTTCATCCTTGTATGTGTGTGTCTCATTTGTGTTTTCTGTGCCGTCATCTTGTTATGTCTTGTTTGTTTTTCGGATGTTGCCATTGTCCTTGAAGTATTCGTTTTTGACTGATGATTCGATTCTCACTAGCTTTACTTTCTTTTGAAAATGTCTGCAAAGAGACATGACTATCGCATGATACAATTTTCCGTTGAATGTCCACCTGTTTTTTCTTTCTACCTCTTGGACTTTGGCTTTTGACGATTCTTTTCGGTAATTTTGTTTTTACCCCATTTACTTTACTTAAAGACTTTCATACGTATTAAGGCTAAAATATCCAAACAGTATTAAATTCGCTATATATTCTTCGGTTCAATAAAGCTAACATTTGTACAGTGTAATAGTACCGGTTTGAGGTAATTAACAAAAGTTATTATCGATGTCTTTAACGTTTGATGGCTTCATTTCTATGTTAATTAAGGTCAGATTGTATAGCAAGTTCTAACGACAACTATCTAATTTACAGTAGTTTTTAAACGGGACTTAACAGTGTGCAATAACCACGTTATATAAAGCCATTACATAAGGAAACGACAAGAACGACCATTACTTTGAAAATCTAAAGTTTATCGTTGAACAGCCAAACGTTTATCCAACATTGCATATTTTGCTAAATAAAGAAATTTAGAAATTATATTTGAATGGTAAATGCAAGGATATGGAGTAGATGCACATGAGACAAAGTCTCTACAAATACATGGTAAAAAACAAGCAAAGGAACAGCGATTTTATTGTTGTTCTTCATCTTGAAGTCACCATGAGGCCTTCAACAATGAGCTTTTTGCTCATACCTAATAGTAAGTTCATGACGGCCCCTAGCACCGGTTTGAGCGGAAATCTTTGCTTATTGTCGAACAACGCTACACCAATGTCTTTTTGAAGTTCAAAAAGAAACATAAAAGCTCTGAATACCCTTTTTACCAACTACATAACACGCATTCATAAGAGCTTAACATACACTTCCTGCAACACACACACACACACACACATACACACACACAGAGTGAAAAATAAGAATGCTAAACTAACAGAATAAACCACAAATAAGGAGCTAGCCTCACGATTAAGAGAAAAAAATCAATAAATAGGCTACATAATCAGATCTGTTTCTCGATATAAACTAGAAAAACTGTGAGCAAATCTCACTGATATATATACTCCCGTTCCCCCAGTTCACCATGTGATATATCACATTTGATATGTTAACGTTTCATGAAAATCTCTTTAGTGGTTCAGGAGGAGTAGAAGATCAGCCGATCAACTTGGCAATCCAATGCCCCATGCCCAGTCAGAACATAAAAGATATGTCAATTGGTTTGGCTTCATGCAAGAGGGAATATACTTCACAATATCCTAAAAGATCATCTTTCCTGGTTTTGTCAGGTACCACTGCCTGCATATGAGACCCAATTATTGATATCGGACATCCGAAATGGAGAGAATCATCTAACTGGTGATATCTTCACATCCGAAATGGAGAGAATCAGCTGACTGGTGATATCTTCATATCTGACAAGGAGAGAATCATCTGACTGGTGATATCTTCAGTTACCAAATTCACATTTATTATTACAGTTTAATTTAGTTTAGAATTATTTATATTTGCTTACAAAATGCAAAAGGGATTAGACACAATTTTATCGAACTTATAAAACTCTTTTCCCTTATACACTATTCACAATTTAATTACAGTTGAATACTGGTAACCTGCACCTTTTAATTCTGGTTCGAATGTGATGATTTGGATGGCACGGAACGTGACAGACAGGGTAATCAAGTTAGGAAACAGAAGTTCATTCTCGTCTGCTAGACTGATCCGACCTTAATAATACATGTAAATAAATTACAAAATTACACACCCACACACCTTTATCGTAGATGTCCTTATCGGCATGACAGTATGCTTACCTTTATGTTTCGACCCTTTGATAATTTGTTCTCCATCAGATCTCAGTTAAAACTGCCAAATTCAATAAAATAGTTCCAAAAGTAATTCTCAAGTTCTTGGATGGAAAGCTGGTGTCCATAATATTTCACCTTTTATAAGTTTTTGACTTCAGACGTTGATAATTTATTTATCAAACCTATGTAGGCAGACTGACATATACCTCAAGCAGTTATTGTCAAGGTTGGTTTGGCTACCTCTAGGTGTTGTATAATAATACATCAAGTATAAAATAACAAAATCTTCGAATGACAATCTTTAGTATTTTTCATAATATAATGATAGCAAAAATAAACAGTGTACAAACAACGTCAAAAATATTTTGACACTAAAGATACATGTCTGCAGAACTTAAACGGTATTTTGTTATTTATAGTACGTATACAGTAGCAGTGTAAAGTGGACGTCATTTTTTTGATTTACGTACATTTAGGAGATTATGTAAAAAAAAAACATTTTGCATTGGCATGTTTTATTTCCATAAAACTAGTAATTACTATGTGTATAATTCAATTCTTGCGATTGTCCCTTCCTAATGTCTGAGATGGCCCCTTTTGCAGTTTTAAAATCTACTCACTCTGACCTATCATCATTACTTTGGAAGTTTTAGAGCGACAATAAGACGCTTTTTCCCCTCCCACCGACCCATTTATTCGGTCGTATATCTTGTTACAACTGATATTTTGTTTTGTAGTCTGCTTTTAATTGTAGATTTAGCATTTTATGATTGTTTTGCATCAGTATATGTAATTGCTTGTATGTTTCTTGTTTTCAGTCGATATACGGCCAAATAATTTTAGCTTCTTCTCTGTTTTGTTAATTTAAAACCAAGCAATTTTAAATTTCCTGTTTGTGTAATTTTCGAAGTGCTTGTTAATAGAAATCTGCTTATAAGGGTTCTGCCAAGTTAATATTGGGTTGCTGAAGGGTTCTGCTCAGTTTATATTGACTTACTGAAGGGTTCTGCTCAGTTTATATTGGGTTGCTGAAGGGTTTTGCTTAGTTTGTATTGGGTTGCCATGTGTTCTGCTCAGTTTATATTGGATTGCTAAGTGTTCTGCTCAGTTTATATTTGGTTGCTAAGTGTTCTGCTCAGTTTATATTGGGTTGCTAAGTGTTCTGCTCACTTTATATTGGGTTGCTGAATGGTTCTGCTCAGTTTATATTGGGTTGCTAGGTGTTCTGCTCAGTTTATATTGGGTTGCTAAGTGTTCTGCTCAGTTTATATTGGGTTGCTAAGTGTTCTGCTCAGTTAATATTGGGTTGCAGTGTGTTCCGCTGAGTTTATATTGGGTTGCTGAAGGGTTCTGCTCAGTTTATATTGGGTTGCTTAGCGCTCTACTCAGTTTATATTAGGTTGCTTGTATATACGACCAAATAATTTTAGCCTCTTCTCTGTTTTGTTCATTTAAAACCAAGTAATATGGGTTACTGTAAAGCCCGTGAATTTTAAATTTCCTGTTTGTGTAATTTTCGAAGTGTTTGCTTATAGAAACTGCTTATAAGGGTTCTGCCAAGTTTATATTGGGTTGCTGAAGGGTTCTGTACACTTTTAAAGTATCTTGATTAACTCGCAAGCCGAAGGCGGGGAGTTATTAAAATCATCCGAGTGATGTCACGTGATCGCCAGGGTTATTAACGTATCTAAAGAGCTACATGTTTCCGATCAAATATAGTTCGTAAATTTCTTTCAAAATCCGCTTTTGTATGTCGAATAGTGACGGTGAACATTGCTGAATTATATATACACACTATAAATATTCACAGTATAGTTACGTCTCTGTCTCTATCAAGAACTAGTTCAATACAATGCTCCTGTCGCGTAGTTATTTGTCAAAGGAGAAAATATCATTTGTTACCTGTGCCATATGTATTGCCTATTTATAGTAATGGATTCGATATACATACGAAATTACACCTTAAGATTAACTTCACGTATTACGGAATAACTCAGATATATAAATTGTACTTTCTGTTCATGTTTATTGAACCAGTTCTCAAATAAGCGAAGGTACTTATTTACCTTGATTAGCTATTTAGCACATAGGTGGAACTGGTCACCCATACAGAAATCACCCCTTCCGATTATATTCATGTGATTACGGAACTGCCTGTGATTTTTTTATTCACTAATGATAAATTATACTGTTCCCGTTGATTAAATCAGTCCTCTAAGGCCAATAAAACGTACAAATTCGTTATTTTCTATTCAGCAGTTCTTTGGATGACTATACCAAGTTTTGGCGGTGTAGATTTTCAGGGCTTTCGAGTTTCAGCTCCATGGGAGCTTTGATTTTGTAATGGTTAATATATTGTGTCTCTGTAATAGGTCTTGTCCAAAACAACTATTTAATAACCTCTTTTAGACTTCCATTTCTAATCTACTGATGTTGTTATGACATTTACTGGGAATTAATTTGATTGGTATTTATTAGGGATGGCATCTAGTACTCGAGTATTGAATTCGAGACATTTTGCCATCCCTAGTATTTATGCAGAAATCTAAATATTCTTCTCTTCGAGATTTTTTTTAATCGAATTCATTTTTTGTGAATAAACCCTCCATATCATGATTTTATTTCATAAGCGTTCCCGAAATTGGAAAAAAATATCTTTCGGGGTTGAAGGAAATTTAAATACTGGAACAATTTTTTATACTATAAATGAAGAAGATGTCATGGTTGACTTTAAGTAACGTTTTGTAATCAACGCAACAATTTTGAATCAAATGAAAAATTGTTATAAGTAAAATTAAAGAAAACAATACAAAGTTTTTGCTTGAAGGCTACATTTAAAAAAGAACAGTTTTACGTAAGAATTTCAATCGTAAGGATTTGTAGGTCAATTAAGGAATAAAATAAAATAAATGGTTTTAATCTTTCAAAATATAGATCTGTTAGCACATGAGATTCATACAAAAGTATGGCGTATGAGTGTCAAAGTATACTCGGAAACAGTTTTAGAGAATATATCAAAAATCGGAGCTACATCTAAAATTCTGAAAGCTTTATACCGAAATCGGATTCACAAAAAAATTCTGAAAGGTAATTAGCTAGGCTATGGAATAGCCTAGCTATATAGGGAGAGGTGAGGAGTACGCTTGCGTAGAAGACTATTGACCAATAGGAATTTCAGATTCTCTAAAATCAAAATGGCATCCAGTTTCGTCCTGATAAAACGGACGGGGTTTAATTTTTCTGTTTCCTTGTGGAAGTTGAAAAGTATTATAAACATTTACTATAGGTGGTACTGGGAACACGTTTGTAAAGGATGATGGGATTGGTATTGCAATATCGCTGAGCCAGATTTATAATTATAGATATGATAAAAAGAATAAGAACAGTAATGTATAAATTTACAACCATTAGTTAATAAATAAAGATGAGGTATTGTGCAATAATCAATAATATACAAATACTATAAAAGACTTCTCAATTGTGTTAAACAAAGCGTGATTGTAGTTTGTGGAGATACATAAGCAATGGAGAACGAAAGGTGGAAAGAGATAGAATTGTGTTTTTTGCGGAGGAATAAAGAGCTACCGGTGTTTATTTGTGTATGCTGTCAGTCGTACGTCTGTACCCAAAAGTATAGGTTGAGACCCCCTGGGGTAAAAGGTTTATGTTTCGAAGCCAAGTACACGAGAAAGAATTTAATGCAAAAGATGAGAGGTTGAAAGAAATGTTAAAAGGGGAGCATATTGTGTCTAAAACGTGTAACTCTTATGTGTGTAAGGAGGCTATACCTCCTCAAGCAATGATAAATAATTTAGAAATTTGAAGAATCAACATTTAATTTCTCCAGTTTAACCATTTTACAAAATTGTGATTTTACCTAAGAGTGATCATCGAGCTGTACATGGTCTAGTTGTGTATGTAGAATCCGACATGACAAAACATATTGATTTGAGTATACAAATACATCATGAGCCACCACACCCTTGTCAATCAAACACGCAATTTTCTATCCAAGGCTATTCCATAGCCTAGCGTATCGTTTTTATTTCATAAAAACCATTATCCGATTTATATCATCCACTTATGTTTATAAAGTCCCCTCGTGTTTTCTAGTTGTAAATTTGCAGACTTCATACAACAATTCCCTGTCATGGCAAAAATATAATATACCTCACCAACAAATGAAAACAGTGGTTTATAGTTTTTATATCCAGACCGATTGCAAATTCTTATAGCTCTTTAAGCATTTAAGCGATTAGGTTATTGAATCTAAGTATTTGTCAACTTTTACGCCCGATTCTGAAATGTCTGTTTGTCCTAAACTTCTCAAATTAACATTCTTTAAAACTGAAAAAGCCAATATCAAAGTACTTGTAGACGTTTCTGATACTGCCTTCAAATAGGAAACATTGTGAATAACAATACAAGTACAAATAATTTACTTGATAGAGTAAATTTGGCAACTCATATATATTTACCTTCTCTAAAAAGCTACAAAGTTAAATTTCTATAAAAAAAGATTTGAAAATGTGTAGATTAGTAAATTAAAGCATTCTTACTTCGTTACTTCGTTGAAAACACATCTGTGGTTATTTGCCTTTTTAGACAATTTTTGAAATCCAAATACTTTTTATCTGATTAGTGAGAGAGAAAAGAGATAGCAGGTGCAAACCTACCGAAAAAAAATGTCAACCGCAATTGTCCTAACTTGGATATAAATCAATTCTGACAGCTTGCGACTCAAAAATTAACAAGACTATTAATATTACATTTAAAACTAAAATTGAAAAATCACAACATGAAACAAATCCCATGCATGTTTCTATTATTTTTTTTTCCATTTTGCCAATTGATTTCTGATAACAAGACTTTAGATAAGACAGAATGATCGACTATTTCACTCGGCTGCATCATTACACACATTGACAATGCAGAAAATCTGATTTTTCCTGTGAAAGCTATTTTGATTAATAGGTATATAATGACTGTCTAAATTCAATTATTCCGTTAATAGACTGCATAATAAAGTGTAAAATTTTACAGTTCCGTTTTCATGATGAACAGGCGCATCGATAATGCAAAATAAGCTGTAATTTGTACCTATGTCTATTTTCGTAGACAACTGGATTGGCTTTTATAAACTTAAATGATTCATCTTTGTTCAAACTTAATGCTTTCAATCAATTCAACTCCTTTTACAATCACTGCAATATGCAAATAAGCCTAGTTACCAGCTTTTAATGATCAACGTACACAAATATACATTCAGTGTAATATTTTTTTATTATAGATTGGCGTTTCACGTACAATCACCACCTAATATATTTATACCAAAATCGAGCCACTAAATGTGTTATCCCATCTAGGGAATTTGTCAGAAATATTCAATTTAACAAAATCTTGACATCGAGGTTTCTGTGACTGCAGTCTGGTTTTCTTTTGACCATATTACTGTTGTCTGACACCCGAAGAGCTACATCCCATCGATATGTAACTATATCAGTTTCAATCTGTCTGGAATTGGCCGTAAACGAGTTGACCAGCTGCAGTTCAATCCATCTTGGCCCCGGAGTGTCCCTTGATCAGCAGAAGTCTTATTCGGTCTCTTCCGTCGTGCGACAGTGATTAACCAACAGACAGGTATCCTTGAGCAAGCCGGCATTTTAGCGATGAACACTCTTTGACCCATCTTGCTAAATTACGTTTTATCTCTGTATTTTCTTTTTTAGGATAGTGGTCCTAAAGTTAGTCCGGCTATCCCGAGTCCCTATCGTTATTTATGTTTGTCTCTTGTTTTCATTATTGTTTTTCTGGTGCAGTTTGCTTGTAAATTGTGTCATGTGATTGTAGTTCCTGGCCAGTGTAGGTGTTTGCTGTTATCCAGTAGTCTAGCTGTATTGGTTTATCGCGCAATAGGTAAACGGGATAGAGAAAGGGAAGGTTTGGGTACCCATAAACTGGTTTAACCCTACTGCTAGCTTTTACTAGTACCGGTACCAAGTCTGCCTGTCCCGAGTTCCTATCGTATTTACGTTTACTTGGGTTTTTCTAGTGCAGTTTACTTGTAGAGTGTGACACGTGATTGTAATTTTCGGCTATTATTGATGTTTACTGTTAACTTTACTTTATAATAATTTGCTTTGAAATATTATACATGATGAAACTTCATCTGATATGAGGGTATCAGCCTTTTGTTATCATTCATCGAACGTATCCTAATATTAAAGAAACTCGTTTAGTCATTAAAAGTTTCGTATCCTTTAAAATGTTGATGACATTTCTGCAACAATGCCTATTCTGACTCACATGTTTCATAATTATGTAATGTGTGATGTTTAAGCAAAGCTTTGACATGTCCTTAGCCTTAGCTGATTTTGGCTCTCTATAGATACTTTAGATTAATCGTTCTCTATCAGCTTTTGTATACCTTTTGATTCTTGAATTTCCAAAGTTGACTTTATCTGCACTGATGAGACATTAGTTTTCGAAAAGGGCCATATCACGGGGCCTAACCTCTACGCACTATTGTCTATTGATGAGACACGGACAAGTTCGTATTAGGCTCGGAGCGTCTCAACACAATGTAAACAAGAACGGAAAGACCGGAAAAGGTAAGAAAAACTATAGTTTCCTCTACAAATGCAATAAAGGTAACACGCTCATTCGGAGAAATGTCCTTTTATTGATTCAAAGACATTTTCAAAATAGTAAAACTGCTTGCCAATATCTTGTTTACTTTGCATAATGAATGTAAATCGCGAACACGTACAGTTTCCAAAGTCAATTTAAAGACCTAAAATATATATTAAGTGACAATTTTATACGTCTTACAGTCATATCGAAATGGTATTGAAATATATTTGTAAAAACATTTTGGTTTATACCATAAGTAGTCTATGCTCAATGTTTTTGGAGTACAAGTAAAAAATGTGTTGATGCATCCTAGTACAAGCCAGTAAATTAAAGGATGCATACTATTATCTTTTCAGATAATGGGAAAAAGAAAGAGCAATTTAACAACAGGAAAAATCACATTCTTATTTTCGGAACTGTTTAATCAATGCATTTTTACAGTGCACCTTTGTAGTAAATATTAGTTTGATTTAATGCATTGATGTGCAAATGCTTCTAGATCATTGGTCTAAACCCGAATTAAAACTACTTCCATTTTGAGGAGACCTGATGTAGCTGAAACTTTGTCCGCCATTCATGACATGTAAGCTGATAAAGCTCCTAACATCACCATTTTATATGCAAAATATTGCAAGCTGTCCCAGTAAAGAGTTGGGGATCGATTCATCTGCAGGTTATCTAGCACATACTGAACGATACTGTCAAAAGAGGAGGTCACTGCCAATCAAAAGTCAGTTATTAGTTCCTTTGGTATGTCAGTTACATGTAGTGGAGTATCTTGTGATGTTCTCTGCTTGCATTTACAGCATTTTATTGCATGTTCAGCAATATGTACTACCTATGAAAGCCTATTTGGGTCACATTATGTGGTGCCAAAAAAAATCAACACAAATCATGACCACGAGATACAAATCGTTCCCACGATTTGACAAACTGTGGCCACGAATAAACAAATCGTTCCCACAATTTGACAAATCGTAGCCACAAGAAACAAATCGTTCCCACGATTTGACAAATCGTGGCCACGAGAAACAAATCGTTCCCACGATTTAACAAATTGTGGCCACGAATAAACAAATCGTTCCCAC
>MJUU01002529.1:117053-130433 GCA_002080025.1 Modiolus philippinarum | reverse complement strand
TGGGTTCTAGTGCTGCTGATGAGGAATGAATTTCCGAAATGGCCATACAGCTCATTAAAATTATTGCAGTTGGAGTTAACATGTGTGTTATGGTCTCATGTTCATTTACTTCATATCCTTTCGTGAAATATAGTTATTTAAGTAACAAAATTAAGATAGTATAGTTCAATTAAGCTTAATACATGTATGTATTTGATGAATATTAAAACATTTTTAATCAGATTTATAACTTACTGTCAGATTGAAAAAAGGTTTTCTATAGATTCCCATTTTTCTTTCACTATTTTTGCCTGTCTAGGGGTACATAGATATAAAGAATTAAGATCTATACTTCTGTAATATATGGAGATTCCAAACACCCCGTCCAACTAATCATTTCTTTTTTAATCCCACAAACATATATGTAGTAGCGAATGATAATTAGACAGGTGTTGAGAATCCCACAGCTTGGATCAAGCAAGAAGCCAAGCAGGCATACAACTGGTGTCATATGTATGATGATACCACACTTGGATCTCAAGTTTTCCGCAAACTGTAACCAAAGAAAATGAAAAATAACTACCGAAGTTACTGTGAATTTATTTTCTGCATATGCGCATTCGCAGAACAGGTGGATAGTAGATTCCCTTGTTTCATTACAATAACTACACAGTTCTGGCACTAACAGACCACACTTCATCAACTTACTGTTTGTATACAAAATTTTCAAATTTATCTTGTACTGAAAAGACTGAAGTACTCAATATACTTTTAAAAGGAAGTTGATACAAAAAGTACCAGTCTTCTATTTTCTTTCATCAACCTATTCTGCGACTTAAGAGGGCCCTCAAAAACATTTTGTATTAATAATTTATAAAAAGTTTTGACATCTTCCTGGTTGACACGCAATAGCAAAATATGTTTACTGCATATATCTTCTAGTTTTTTTTGTTTGGTTTTCCTGTAAACTAAATCTCCATTCTCTGGGGATTGAGCGAATCAGACTATGATATTCTAAAAAAAATATTTGTCTCTCAGCTGTGGAAGTGACAAAAAACCTCCATTGTCATGTATTAAATCGTTAATAAAAATATACCGGTATCTAATTTGATCAAATGAGGGAAAAGGAATTAAAATTTTTACTAAGTCCTTTCAAAGCAAGCACTTTAATTATAATACCAAACTTTGTCCCGTCCCAGGGCCGGCAAGACGCTTGCTAACAATACCTTCCATGGAGCAAGGTTATCTGGGTCTAGAACTCTCTTGACCCAAGAAATTTTAAATGCGTGAATAAATGACATTACATGAGGCATTTTCAGACCTCCCTCTTCATAATTACCAATTAAATTTTACGTTTAACTTTATCTTCTTTACTATCCCATAGAAAGTTAAAGAAAATATCTTGAATAAACTTACTGTTAAGAAATTGCCCGTATTTTGTCTGATGCTAAACCCCGAAGTTCATACTTCAAATTTTTAATTTAACCATATTTAAACAAGTGAATAAATGTATAAAGCATCATAAAATAATCTATCTCAAAATCTATATTCAATCTGACAAGTAAGTGCAAGCTCATGTATACTAAAAAACTCAATCATGGTACATTCAATTGCAGTTTGATCAACTTGTATTCCCTTATGAAAAATATCCCCAAACCCAGATTTGCCTTCCTTTCTATGTTAGTAAAATTCTTTAAAGATCAAATAGCCAAGGCTCCTAATCATAAATATATAATTGTCAAAATTGTATTCTCGGTAACATTTTGATAACATTTTTATTCGCTACACAGTTTATAAAAATAGTAATAGTGGATTACATGATACCCCGCCACGTTTCACAAAATTTTTAAGTTAAAAGGGGCATAACTCCACAACAATGTGTACCGCTGAACCCCAAATTATACCTTGCCTGTGTTTTGTGGTAAACAATTTACATACCATGTTTGAAGACAGTATGTTATTTCATTCACAAGTTATGAGTACGCAACCCTAAAATTTACAAAATTTCAAAGTTTCAAGGGGCATAACTCCAGAAACCCTTGGATCTCTAAACCCAAAATCAAACTTGATCTTAGTTTTGTGGTAAACAACTTACATACAAAGTTTGAGGACCTTGTGTTATTTCGTTCACAAGTTATCAGTCGGAAACCCTAAAATTCGCAAAGTTTCAAGGCGGATAACTTCAGAACCTCATGGACTTCTGAACCCAAAATCGAACTTGACCTGAGTTTTGTAGTAAACAACTTACATACCAAGTTTGAAGACCTTGTGTTATTTCGTTCACAAGTTATCAGTCGGAAACCTTCCGGGGACGGACGGACGGACACACGACTGAGGGTATCATATAATACATCGCCACTTCGTTTGGCGGGATATAATAACCCATACAGTTGATTGTATGGAAACAAAAAATATAGTGAAGCCAAAGAAGCTGTGAAGACGTGAAGCTATAGTTTATGGTAAGGTTACATTTTGTTGTTGTCCTTAACAACATGCCTTCTATCAGTTTTCAAATCTGTTTTTATGACTAACTTGGATTATCTATAAAATCAGGTCAAACTCAAGTTTTGTAGCTGTAATCTAGTTTTCCTGCCCCAAAAATGTCAAGCGAGAGTAAATTTGCCTTAAAGGAGAAAAAATGAAATAAATGCATGCTATTGTGAGAACACTTTGCCATTTAATTTGAGGTGTTTTGACGATCCCTTATCTATGGAGTAAGTAAAGACAACTTCCACAATTAGCATTGCATTCCTGTCAAGCCAATGTCAGAGGCCGTCTTGAACTTATCATGACGTTTTAGCAAAGCTCCTTGTTGAAAGCCATAGGCGACTTTTAGATGAACCCCAATAAAAGCGTTGTTCCAGTGTTCCAAACCCAAAACAAAGCATCTAGGGGTCACCGTACGGTCTTCAACACAGTGAGGAACCTCACACCTTATAGGTAAATGGCCCCAAAAAGGTAAAAAAGTGGATAAATCAATGGAAACAAACATTTCATTGTTTACACGTTCCTTTTAACTCGCTTAATGAACCTACAATGACGTGCCAAAAGTGAGTCAAGTTTTCAAATTTCCCAGTGTATTAAAAGTAAAAACGGTCCCTGTTAAAAAAATTCTACAGAACCCAATTCTTATTCGATTTTCATGGAATTGGCACTGTAAATTAGAGTGTGATTTACAGTTTATTCCAATAATTTTGAAATAATTTTATGACTTGTAACTTCCGTATTATGACAATTTAAACATAAACCAAAAACTTCGAAGTCAAAATTTACGATATATCCCTTATAAATTGTGACGTCAAAAAACCAACTTTGTATCTAAATTGTGATAATAAGGAAACTAATGAACCTAAAATTATTTCTAATTACAGACAGAAACTGCATTTCAACCACCCTTCAACAGTACAAATTTCATGAAAATCGGATAAGAAATGAGTTCTACAGAATTTTTTAACAGAGGTCGTTTTAAGGCGAAGTGTACGTAATTAACTACTCCAACGATTTTTTTTTAATTTCGTATACAAATAGTTCATGGAAATATATAACAGAAAATCGAAAAAAAATTGGGGGGTCACCGTTTTAATTTTCGAGATATGACTATTTGAAGTTTACTGCAAGAAACACTAAAATTACAAAGGATATATAGGGGAAAATCGTAAATATCGGATTGTACATTTACTTAAATCGCGCTTACAAATTTGTTTATCCAACAATTTTTTTGAAAATTTGATATTTTATTGAAAAATAAATTTCGAATGCATTGATGTAAAGAAAGTTCTTAGCAACCGTGGTCGTTTTCAAGATAAATCGCTTTGAATGATAGATTTAAATGTAAAAAATGCGTTTTTTCCGGCGACGTTACTGAAGACGTTGCTTTTTACTAACGCATGCATGGCACTAACGATTATCCCTTTTTTGCGTTTGTTGACTTCAGTAATTTGATAAGCACTAACATTTACCAGAAAACCTAATACAAATAAGACTTTACAGATCTTCCAATGCGATTGTCGCAATTAACTGTTGGAGTACAAGAAATATTACTTACCGAACTTATCAATTGTATATACAAAATTTCCAAATCATTCGAACTTTATTATCTTTTTTTGTGCTTTTCTATTGTATCAAACTTTAGATTTTTAGAAATAGAAGTAAAACGTACATTGCATCAATTTATATAAAATTAGAATAATGACAAACAGCCTCTCTGCCGGAGGACGATACTAAGAAGTATAGCCATTCAGCGCTGAACTTTGCTCCTGTGTTGGACCATTTTCAAAATAAGCCCAAATATCGTCAAAAATCGTGTAAGGTGGTCTATGATAAATGTGCTTCCTATGAAATAAAAATGTATATGCTACACTTGTATGTTTTCTGACATTTGTATCCGTTTATACTACCCGAAGGATGTAGAGAACCCAACTAACTTTTTAATGCGATTGTAACACAATTTCCCTTCAAAATGGCAATTAGCTTAGTTTGGTTCTGAAGGTTACAATAAACCAAATAATTGCCTTCGGAACGCATCTAGCTTTTGAACAAACATTTCATTCAGAATAAAGCAATAGATCATCTACGATTGGTTGATAATGAAATGAAGTATTTAGAAATAAAACTGAATAATGTATAGTCAGTTGAAATATTACAATTTGATTTTCGTTATTCTACCCCTGACCATCATATGTGATATTTTTATGCCTAGGGTGGGGATTTGAAAATTTTCGTTTTTTGAATATCACCTCTTTTGAGCCTCAAATTAAACCCAGAAAAGCCATGGGAACCCCTATTTTTCATTTTAATAAAATAAAGGTCTTGATATGTAGTTTTCATTTTCTGAGCACCCGAGCATAAAATTAACCTACATCTATTTTTAGAATTTTGTTGAAAAGGGGAACCCCCATACGGAAATAACATTATAAAGTATTTGGTTTATTGTAACCTATATTGAAACAGGTTTTGTAAGAAATCCTGTTCTAAATGGTTCTAAAGTATGAATAATTTTATGAAATTACGATTCAGCCTTTAAAACTGTTCATAAATATCGAGATTTCACAATTATAGTCTGTTTCTCGACATAGGGAGATTTTTCCCGTAAAAAGGGGGGTGTGCTCCGAATACCTTCAACATTTCTAAGTACACTAGTGATATATTACTGTATGCGATAAATATTGATGCACCTTTTATCCAAGTTCAAATTTTGTGACATCATTTGTCCCAAAACATTTTCCGTTCCGGAAAAATGACATTTTTTAATTTAGAATTTTTACCGAAAATACGTTAAAATACCGCTTCCACAAAACACCCCGTGCTATCTTTCATTGATACATTCAGCCACAACTTTCTGCATAATCTTCATGAAGATGTTTGATATTTTACTATTTGAAGGCGAACTAATGACTATGTATTGTTTTTTGAAGTTATAGTCTGTTTCAAAATTGCCCTTTTAGAATATGTTGACATAGGTCTCTTTTCTTCTTCCAAATATGGACATGCTATTACGTAATTGATTATTCCAACCACCAGCAGAGATGCCTTGTCATAAGCTGTAAACATTCAGGGAAAAAAAGTAAGATTTGGTTTGGACTTTGAAGAGCAGTACCATAATGTCTCTAAAAAGTCATTTTATTTTCTGTGTTTTTCTGAGAAGGGGTCACCTCGGCAAAAAATCGCCAAAAATATAGACGGAATGACAGTGTTTTGAAATGTTGGCGAATAGAGTACTAATTGGAAGAGTTATCTAAAATTATAAAATTTGTAGGATTTGAAAACCATTAAAATACCATATAGGTTACAATAAACCAAATAATTGCCTTCGGAACGCATCTAGCTTTTGAACAAACATTTCATTCAGAATAAAGCAATAGATCATCTACGATTGGTTGATAATGAAATGAAGTATTTAGAAATAAAACTGAATAATGTATAGTCAGTTGAAATATTACAATTTGATTTTCGTTATTCTACCCCTGACCATCATATGTGATATTTTTATGCCTAGGGTGGGGATTTGAAAATTTTCGTTTTTTGAATATCACCTCTTTTGAGCCTCAAATTAAACCCAGAAAAGCCATGGGAACCCCTATTTTTCATTTTAATAAAATAAAGGTCTTGATATGTAGTTTTCATTTTCTGAGCACCCGAGCATAAAATTAACCTACATCTATTTTTAGAAATTTGTTGAAAAGGGGAACCCCCATACGGAAATAACATTATAAAGTATTTGGTTTATTGTAACCTGAAGGTGCTGTACAACGAATTTAAACAAAAAACTACAAAAACTTTCAAAATTTCTCAAAATTGCACACAAGTGACAATACAGTGGCTTGATCTTTTATGAAAATGTATTTGAATTAATTTTGTTTTTATAGTGTATTTGACAGATTACATGCTTAAACATTTTTGGAGAAGATAATATGAATTTGCAAAATTGCTATGCTGAATGAAATAAATTCACGCCGTTCCGACTTTTTTGTTTTAATTCAGATGTCAAAGAAAATCACGACTGTATAGTGAATCTTTAACCCCACCTATTTCCATTTTCACTACATTCAGGTTGAGTTGGGAGAGAAGGGTCTCGTTCCGATTTGCTCTCTATAGATTTAGCGAATTCCGAATTTCCGGACATATTTTATGACAACAACCTGGTCAAAAGTTGTATATTTCACATATGTTCAAAATGAGTTATATTGTTTGAAAATGAAATCCTCTTATTAATTGCCCAGTTGATCAAGTATAACGAAGTTCGTGTTTTAACCTATGCAAGAAACAAATTTTTGCGAATCCTGTCAAACTTGAAATGACAATTCCGATTTACCGTGGCTAAAAGCATGCCCATCTCGTAACGCTATATCATTTGCATCCCAAGTTTTCAGTCTTAAAATATGGCTATCCCGAATTTAGTTGCCGGAAATTGCAAGTATGTCTTACTTGTAACTAAACAATAGATCGAATTTGTTTTATACCTCGAAATACTCCGGATCCGGGTCCATTGTTAAAGATATTTCTACGCAGAAGATGAATTTTTTTGCAATGCAAAGTAAGTTTTTTCATAGCTGTATAAAATAAACTAAACACATAATTACAAACAAACCACCCCAAAGCATAGAGAAAAAAAAGCCAGCACAAAAAATAAGGTAACTGCACATGTTTATCAGGTACTACTTCGATACTAGAGTGGGTCGGCCCTTTTTTCGGGATTACTATGATATGCTTTTAAGCAATGGGTTTCTGGTAAATTCACCGTGAATCGGGATTTCATCAGTCTCTAAGTTTCTTTGTAGTTCGGGATTTCGGGATTTAGAAAAAAATAAAGACGGGATTCCAGGATGAGACCTCCTGCGCCCTTCGATACTAGATTTAAAATACCTTTGGAACCAATTTGAAGGGGGCAGACATAGTAAAGAGAGATCGTTAGAAAGGAGATAGGGGCGAGATAAAGGAGACCGATTATGAGGCGGGAGTGAGGAGAAAGGCACCCACCTGTTCACCACCTCAAATTTAAAGTGACTTCGGTACTAAATTAAACACAATTGTGATAGTAAATACTGAAGTTACAAAAGCTTTGGCACAAAATTAAGATGAACTATGAAGGTACTAATTAAATTGACAGTAATTTCCGAAGTACATTAACTTTAATTTCAGAACTGAATTACTAATTAAATTTACACAAATTTCCGCACTAAATTAACAGTAATTTCCGAACTGTATTTGTAACTTCGTAACTAGATAACAGTAATTCGGTACAGAATGGGGATGGCAAGACCATTTTTGGGCTGCTGAGAATAACCATTTGTAACTGCGGGAAATCGGATGGCCTTTTTAGAGGCCGGGAATTAGGGATGAAATTGTCATCGGGACGAACAAAGAGTCATTTTTAGACCCGTGAAATCGTGATTTTATGGTAATTTTTTTAACGGGTCTGGCAAAAATTTGTTTTTTTAAATACGATCTTCCGGGGCACTTTTCTCAAAAAAATGTCCGGAATTTCGGGATTTGCTCATTTTAATGACGGGAAATCGGGGTGAAATCGCCTCCCACAAAACGTACTATAGTTATACACAGTTTTAACATCACAGCAACTTCAGTGGGACTGTAACTTCTGTACAAAATGTACAATAACTTCGATACTAAACTTACAGTAACTTTTGGTATTAAATTCAACGTAACATCGGTAGAAAATGCCGAATTTACAGAAGCTTAGCTACAAAATTTACAAAAACTATATTGGTACTAAAATTTCAGGACGGTTTAAGTACTAAATTTAAACAGTAATATCCGAAATGAATTGACAGTATTTACAGTAATTTCCGAACTAGATTTACAATAACTTCGGCATTGATATTACAGTAACTTTGGTACTAAATTTACAGTAATTTAGATATTTATTGATACATTCATTTTTTTTTTCTTTTATTTCTCTTTTTTATATTTGCGGTTTTTTTTATTCACTCGAACCTTTTTAAATGAGAAATTTCTTAAATTAGAAGAATTCAAAGTCGGCTAAAATTAGCAAGGACTTTTATTAAAACTGGTTATTGAAAATTATGCACTATATTATAAATATCTCTTATTCTCCCTCGTGTCTATCTATATCGACCAATACGATACTGTATGAATAAATGAACACCGTAATGAACCTGACATTTCAAGGTATATAACAGCACTAACAGTTCCAAAATCTTTCACCGGTCTTATTATACTGTCTTGACAATTTCTAAAATATCTGGACTGACCATTTATACATTCCTATTGAAAATTTCAAGTCAACAGACCTATCACGATAACATTGATCTCGATAACATTTCGACGCCGTCCATTTTTCAATCATGACGTTACTAACGAGGCACGTCATTACTCCCGCAATCCGCTAGAGGCGTTGAATTACGTACACTTCGCCTTAATATGAAATGCGCAGAGAAAATTTAAAACTTGACTCACTTTTGGCACGTCACTGTAGATTAGCAATTGTTTTAATCATTTATGACTAGTAAGACATCAGAATATAATACAAATTCAGTTTCTGAAATCAATTTTTTGGTTTTTCTACGGGAGACCATTTTCAATGCACCAAAACCCGCAAATTTAAACATTGTACCTTGTCGATGAAAGTTTTGGCGACCCTAGGTCATATAACATATTGCATTAGTAATAACAAACATAGCAACTCCTTTACACAGTATTCGAAGTCCTAACAGAAAAATTGTATACCAAATTGAATTGACTGACCTACCTTTCTTCAAGTTCTTTTGGTTTTTTTTTTGCAATAATGCATTAATTTTTTTTCTTTTCAAAAAGTCATTGTCTAACAACATGCCCAATTGTCAAATTCACTCTACACACTACAGATATAGTTATAGGGAAGTTTACAGCTTGGAAGATACATAGTCAAATTTCTCAAACGATACAAAATTAATAATATTAATCTATATTGAACTACGATTTTGGCTGCAATGAAAGATATTAATCATATATGCCCGAAGTGACATAAATCACATGTGGATACTTACAAATTCAAGGGACTTAATTGGAAAATCTTAAGCCCAATTCATGTAAAGGTTATTAATCCATATTTTTTTCAAAAACCAAATTAAAAGAAAAAGTATTCTTCGATGAAAACATGTGCAGTTTGCTTGATCATATTTGTCACATTTTTAGGTGCTATTTATCATCAGAAACGCATCTTTTGCTAAATAGATCCCATTTATATATCCTCCAGTACCAGAGGTAAAGAAACTACAAACACTACTAGACCTAAAATATTAGCCTTGTATCTCGAATTGGACAAAAATATCATCTCAGTTCTAAAATTTACCACAAAAAGGATGATTTTAATTTCAAAAGGATCAATTTCTCTAACATGGAGAGTAATATTCCAGCTTCTGTTTATGGAATTTATGTTTCACAGTTGATTCGTTACCTGAGAGCTAGCTCTAATTATACAGACATTCTCATTTAACATAGTTATCTCCGTGATCGCCTTGTTAATCAAGGCTTCAAAAAAGTCCGTCTCATGCGATCATTAAAAGAGTTTTTCTATAAATATCAGTCCATAATGGAAAAATTTGAAGTTTCGGTCCGAACTCTGATTCAATTTCTATTTTACTAAATACTCGAATTATTATTTCTTTTAACTGTCTACGACCTTTCAACAGCCTTTGTCGATTAAAAAAATGCTGTATTAGGTTATAAATCAACATTTCCTTCAAAAACCAAATTTAAAGGAAAAGCATGCTGCCATATGCTTGATTTTCTTATTGACAACATATTTGTCACATTTGGAGGTGCTATGTATCAACAGAAAGTTGGTATTTCAGTGGGCACTAATTGTGCTCCTCTACTAGCAGACTTGTTATACCCCCGCTTGAAAAGCGGGGGTATATAGTGATGGGGTTTTCCGTCCTTCCGTTACACCTCAATGTACTCATCTCTTATCCACTACTCCTCCTGAACCAACCAAAAAAGTGGTTTTTGAGTGTCAAATTTTCTGCGTTTGATGCGTTTTTTTAGTCTGATTTTAATATGAAGTCTCTGATTGATTTGTTGTTTTTGTTTTTAAAATTTAAATTCTTTTAAGAACTTGATGGATTTAAGCCAGTAAAAACCAAGAAGCTTGAATTATTGCCCAAAAATCAATGACCCAGGTTGGAAAATTGTTATTTTCCATATTTATTCTACCGTTTTATATAAGTAACAAGCGAAATGTTTAATATACATAGAATACATCTTTCTAAGGCCAGACACTCAATCAGTTATTTTTGTTTGTTTATTGAAAACGAGTGAACGTTAGAATGGATAAAATGTTTCACTTTTTATTACATTCAGCTATTATAACATATGTAATACTGAATATATCGTAATGGTTAGATGTCTAAAATGTGTATGTGATTCGATAAATGGGGCAATCCTAAATCCGTGCCGGATTTCTTAGATGAATGCTTCACAATATACTGATTTATTACGAAATCATCAACAGGTCACATGGAAGGAACTTTCTAGAAGAGGTCATTACGAATACAATTTATTTTAATCTTGAAGCTTAAAATATATGTCAAATACAAAGTTTTCATGATTTTAGAATTAAACTCCTCCGGGTAGGAGAAATCATTGATTTAGAATCGTCCAACATATACACCAAAAGGAAATAAGAAATTTTATGTAAGAACATCCAAAAAGAGTATGCTGGCATGAAATTTTCATTGAAAAATTGGTTTGATCTGTACTGATGAGACAAAAGTTGTCGAAATGCGCATATGCAGAGAAAAGAATTAACAGTAACTGCGGTATTTTGTAATTTATTACCACTGGGTCGATGCCTCTGCTGTTGGACTGTTAGTTCCCGAGGGTATTCACCAACCCAGTAGTCAGTAGGTTGGTGCTGACCCGAAAACCGACTTCACTGAAACTTGCAATATCTAATTTTTACAAAATTTTGTTTAAAACTAAGGAGTATCGCCCTAATGCAAAGCTCTGTCCTTAGCTGAATTTTGGCTTTCGTATTTAGATACTTTTGGTTATTTGTTCTCTATCAGCTTTTACACGTTTTTAGGTTAATGAACTTCCAAATGTTTTGGTTTGATCTGCACTGATCAGACATAAGTGGTCGAAATGCGCATATGCAGAAAATAAATTAATAGTAACTTCGGTATTTGTTATTTAAAAGTAGTATGTGAAAAATTAAAAAAAAATATTAGTCGATGACATTATCAGGGAATCCAAAGTTGAAACAGGAATCAAAATTAATAAAGCTTATTGCTGATCTGGAGACTATATACAACAATGTACAACAAAATTAAATAGGAAATCACGGTATATTTATCATTTTCCGAACTTGTCGAGATAAATCTGTATTCTTAGACGCAAGGACAAAACATGGTTTGTCAATTAGCTTAATACTATTAGTACATTACAGTAATTTATTGGATAAAGAAACTTATGAATGAAGCGGATGCTTGAAAAAAGGGCAACAAATTTAACTATTTCCTGCTTAAAATGATACTTGTAAAAACCGGATGACATTAAAAACATCGTTGCTAAGGGTGTGCTAAGGTAACTGTTTGCCTTGGCAAAAGTAAGCAATAAGTGAAAAATTGTCATTTTTGCCATATTTAACAATTTGGCTTCTATGCAAACAACGGCAATAGAATACCGAAGGAACCAACGAGTTGTATTTACAAATATTGTCATTTTTGCCATATTTACCAAATTTGGCTTCAATGCAAACAACGGCAATAGAATACCGAGGGAACAAACGAGTGGTATTTACAAAAATCGAAGTCCGAAGACATGGTTATAATGACAACGCAGAAAACAATAATGTAGACAGCTACAAAACACAGAGAGAAAATAAAAACAACATTCAAAACCAAGGCACTCACGGTATGAACTAACGTGACACTGAGAAAGACATCAGATGTTCCGGAAGGATACGCATGTCCTGCTCTGTTAACAACACCCTTCACACGGTTAGTGAGGCAAATATGTTTTTGAAAGGTCTGTTTGGTTGCTGATCGGTTAATGGGATCTTCTAACTCTGAGACAACCAAATAAAAATCCATGGTACGTGTTACTTCTCTACTCCTAAAACAGTACCATGGTAAATTTTTAAAAGTTTTTGTTATTACTTTGACAAGGACAAATCGATATAAAAAATACTAATGAAGACAAAATTAATATTTTACAGTATGATATACGAGACAAGACAAAAAAACTTGAGCACTAAAAGTGTGAACTCCCATATGAGTGTGAACTCCCTTAAAACCGAGAGCGACACATCAGGTGGTACGGAAAGGTAAGCATGTCCTACTTTTTTAACAGGACACTGTAAGCGAGTCAATCTAGGAAAAAGTCAAAATCGATATAGTAAAACCCGGGAAGACGTGAATCTATCTGAAAATATCCGCTTTAATTTGGGAATGTGACACGTCTAATCTTTTAATGATGTAATTGTGACCGCCATATAATTTCTTGAGGGATGCAATTAGCATAGTGTGAACAAATCCCTGACTTAGAAGCATTTGAGACTGTGTTTTGCTCTGTACAAACTGCATTATTGACAGTAACGAACCAACTGTGAAATGTACACTCCATAGGCTGGAGAGATAGGTTTATGCCTGCTAAGAAGGGGAAAATTCACAATTAAGATGTTCAAGTCACTTGTCGTATAGCTAAAATTTCAAACGTCCATCTTCGTCAATGTACAACAAAAGATCTAGGTGCAAAGCTGAAGTAGAAGTCAGTAGTCTCTTAATCTTAAGCTCATTGGGATATATATGATGACACAGAAAACAATAACGTTAGACACAGAATACAATGACGTTAGACAGATACAAAGAACAGAAATAGAAATCCAAACATTCAAAACAAAGGCACTCACAGTGTGAACTCCAGTGACACTGAGAGTGACTT
>MJUU01002529.1:105090-116769 GCA_002080025.1 Modiolus philippinarum | reverse complement strand
CGAGGGTATTCACCAGCCCAGTAGTCAGTACTTCGGTGCTGACCCGAAAGCCGATTCTATTTCGAACCTTACAATATCTAAATTTTTGTAAATTTTGTTGAAAACTAAGGAGTATCTCCCTCATGCAAAGCTCTGTCCTTAGCTGATTTTGGCTTCACATTTAGATCATATTGGTTGTTTGTTCTCTATCAGTTTTTAAACCTCTTTGAGTTTATGGTCTTCCAAACGTTTAGATTTTATCTGCACTGAAGAGACATAAGTTGTCGAAATGCGCATATGCAGAATTTAAATTCACGGTGACTTCGGTATTTAGTTATTTGAATAATGGGTCAAGGGGTGCTCGCCGCTTAACTGCCGGCTAGCTCAAGGAGCCTAGTCTGCTGGTAGAACACTGTCGCAATACGGAAGAAAAATCAAACTCAAAACTTCCCGAAGGGTTTGGTAAAGAATCATCATAAATTTCAGTAGACATCGGCAGTATCAGTGAAAGGCCAGTGTGTGGGCAAAATTTTCAGGTCATTAGGTCTCAAAGCTAATTTAACGGATGCAAGCAGTATATCTTGTCGATATCCCCTATTACGTAAAGAATGTAAAAAAGTTACGTCCCAGCTTTTCTGGATTTTTAATCATTTTCTGGCATTTCTTAACATTTCCGTAAAAACGAGGATTAGAAATGCCCTTAGTAATAAGCTGTTTACCAGTGACACCATATTTAGATATTAAATGTTCATATCTATTATAAAACTTCTTAAATGTATTCAACAATGTGTAACCCTGTTGCAAAAGTTTGGCTGTGATAGTAAGGTAACGTTCATTAAAATCGGAAAGAGTAGAACAAACTCGTGCGAATCGTACCAGTTGAGAAATATACACCCCGTAGGATGGAGCTAGAGGGGTGTCGCCTTCAAGAAAAGGGAAATTAGTAATAGTGAAATCATCCCGTTTATCATATATTTTAGTTTTTATTTTACCAGAATCAATAATGATAGTTCGATCCAGAAAAGGGCAGTATTTTGAATCATTGTTAGCTTTATTTAATTTTAGTTGTTGCGGGTAAATAATGTCTACATAATCTAAAAACTGGGGATTATCAATAGTAAGGATATCGTCAATATACCTGCTGTTATCATTTAAAATTTAAATAAGTTTATCACTGTTTGGTATGGTTCCGTTTTGAGGTTTTTTCATGAATCTCGTTCGTAACAGAAAAGGAAAAGATCTGCAATTAGAGGTGCACAATTTGTATCCATGGGAATACCTATATACAAAGCACAGAAATACAAATCCCAACATTCACAACAAAGGCACTCACAGTGTGAACTCCAGTGACACTGAGAGTGACTTCAAGTGCTCCGGAAGGGTATGTGGGCACTATAAACAGAATGGTCAAAATAACATTTGGAAATAACAAGAAAATTAAATGCCAAAATATGAAAGTATGATAAATTTCCACATGAGCTACTTCTTCCAAATCAAGTACACTATAACTGAAATAAGAACAAATTATTGTTATTGGAGTGTGTAATCGGTGAATAAGTAGGAACCGAACCGTCCGTATAAAAAAATAAGGATGTTCTGTGGTCAGTTTGAAAATTAATTGGATTTCAAATAAATATTATTATTTGTTGAAGACTGAAAAGGAAATAATTTAAGCGAAAAAAATGATAGGTTGCAGATGTCGTTTTTGAGATATAAGTGATTTAAAATTTAGCGGGAAACTGAGTACTATGAATTTTTGATAGATGTAACATAAGCAAGACTTAGCCATAAACGAATGTGACAAAAATAAATAGGCTTTAATGATATTTTGTCAGAAAGCTCCTACAATATATATAATAAAATTATCAAACAAAATATGGGGGTTCGTGGGCAAAAATCAATAATCCTTTGAATGAATAAAACCTCATAAGTTCGAAAATCTGACAGAAATACCAAAACGTGACCAGCGAGCATCCTTAAACTAGGGCAATTGTAATATTGGAAAACTCAGAAAAAAGACTTTACCTAAGTAAGGTACAGAAATGAAAAAAAGAGTAGAAAAGACACAATACACAGAAGATCAAAACAGACCCCATATAAACCATAGGTGCGATCAGAAGTTCCAGAAAATAAGCATCTCCTGCTTCTTGTAAAATATTAACAGACACGGAGTTAATGCACATGATACAGTCTCTGCAAACAAGCAATGGAACAACGCTTTTATTGCTGTTGATTTCGAAGCCGCCATAAGTCATTCGCCATGTTTAACACGTTTATTCCGGTATTAAAGTAAAATCCAGAAAAGAAAAAAAAATAAGACTGACAATTAGAAAAGGGAAGTCATCGCGTTTGTACTGTACCTATATTGTCAATTTCACGTTGAAGGTCAAGGAATGAAACAGATGTGGAAGTGTTTGATATCCTTAATTCTAAAGCTCGTGGATAGATAAATATAGAATATAGGACTTTTTGTTTTTGATACGGACTTTATCACGGTGGTATATAAGGTGAGCCCGCCAGGGCGAACCTGATATGCTACCGTGATAAAGTCCGTATCAAAAACAAAAAGTCCTATATTCTGTTTATCGGGAATTTCCAAATGCTGCAGTTTCGTTGTTAATTTTGAAAAAAATAAGGGGAACTCTTTCTTTGGCGAATGATTCATGCGTAAACTGTATTGTGCACAATTCTTGTTGACGTCAGGGTAGTGTGACGTCATATCCTTCTGTACGTTGGGTTTGAACAAGACACGTCCTGTCATTTTAATTTCGTTGGATATAGTGTAACAAATGATGAAAATAGCCTCATTCAACTGGTATAAAACAACATACAATCAATGCCGTAACATAGTAAGTAATTATTGCTTCAAATGGACATCACCCGAGAAGATTAATTTGTCAAAGACAGACCGTCATTTGAGCATGGCGCCTTTCTTGTCACTCAATACACCCTGCGTAATTCAGTATTGTAGGGGTTTGTAGTAACAAGGTAGGCGTCTCTTTGTCTTCATTTAAACTCGGCCACAGTTCAAACCATCATAGCGAATTGGATGCATGGCCTGATTTTTTTATTGCAGTGTCAAGGTATGAATTTTTCATATAATACAAACAAAAGTTATAGGGAAACGTGTATTTCTGTTTGAATTACGAACAATTTCAAAATTGTTTACTGTTTGTTATAGCAAATAATTTTCATTCATTAGTTGACTTTACATTCACATTCAGATTAATGCGCGTCGCTTCGATTCGCGCATGTCATCTGACGTACTGACCAAATAAATTTTTGATATGGTCCAGTACGTTGATAATGACTTTATTGGTCAGTACACATCAAAGGCAAGAAGCATAAATTACCGATAAATATAGAATATAGGACTTTTTGTTTTTGATACGGACTTTATCACGGTGGTATATCAGGTGAGCCCGCCAGGGCGAACCTGATATGCTACCGTGATAAAGTCCGTATCAAAAACAAAAAGTCCTATATTCTGTTTATCGGGAATTTCCAAATGCTGCAGTTTCGTTGTGCGTAAACTGTATTGTGCACAATTCTTGTTTACGTCAGGGTAGTGTGACGTCATATCCTTCTGTACGTTGGGTTTGAACAAGACACGTCCTGTCATTTTAATTTCGTTGGATATAGTGTAACAAATGATGAAAATAGCCTCATTCAACTGGTATAAAACAACATACAATCAATGCCGTAACATAGTAAGTAATTATTGCTTCAAATGGACATCACCCGAGAAGATTAATTTGTCAAAGACAGACCGTCATTTGAGCATGGCGCCTTTCTTGTCACTCAATACACCTGCGTAATTCAGTATTGTAGGGGTTTGTAGTAACAAGGTAAGGGTCTCTTTGTCTTCATTTAAACTCGGCGACAGTTCAAACCATCATAGCGAATTGGATGCATGGCCTGATTTTTTTATTGCAGTGTCAAGGTATGAATTTTTCATAAAATACAAACAAAAGTTATAGGGAAACGTGTATTTCTGTTTGAATTACGAACAATTTCAAAATTGTTTACTGTTTGTTGTCGCAAATAATTTTCATTCATTAGTTGACTTTACATTCACATTCAGATTAATGCGCGTCGCTTCGATTCGCGCATGTCATCTGACGTACTGACCCAATAAATTTTTGATATGGTCCAGTACGTTGATAATGACTTTATTGGTCAGTACACATCAAAGGCAAGAAGCATAAATTACCGATAGGATAAAATAATCACCAAACCTAGAGTTGTTTAGGGACAAAATATCATCATATCATCATATAAAGCTGAAATTGAAGAATGTTTATTCTGAAATGCAATATGTTATTCTATGTTCAGCCGTTGTAACTTTCATCCCTTCAGAAATTCTATAGCCGTCACCAAGACATCAGAAATATATATGAAACGTCGGTGTCAGAAATAAAAACTGACATTTTCAGCTAAATTCACGTCTTCTCGGATTTGACATTACCGATTCTGACTTTATGCTTACCCTACCGGAACACCTGATGTCATCCTCGGTTTTAATGGGGGTTCACATTGTCAATGCTTTAGATTTTTGTGTTAGCTTGTATATCATACTGTTGAATTTTAGTTTTGTCTTCGTTAGTGATGTTTATGATACCGATTTGTCATGGTTATTGTCTGAATACTAAGAGATTTACAGAAGCTTCTCAAATATTTACCTTGGTACTGTACTAGGGTTAGAGAAGTAACACGTACAATGGGTTTTAATTGGTTTTGTCTACGGGTTAGAAAATGACATTAACCGATCAACTACCCAACAGATCTTCCAAACTCATAAATGCTTCACTGACTGTATGACGGGTGCTGTATACAGGGCAAGACATGTTTACCCTTCCGGAGCATCTGATGTCACTCTTTTTTGAGAGTTCACACTGTTAGTGATTTAGTTTTTATCGTTGTATTTGTAGTGTTTGTGTTTTGTGGTTGTGTAGCGTCTCTGGTCTTCCGTCTTCTTGTGGTCTTGTCGTGTCTTTGGACTTTGATTTATGTAATCTTGTGCTTTGTTCCTTCGGTATTCTAATGCCGTTGTTTTATTCCTAAAACAAACGACTATTAGTCCAAAGGTTACCCTAAGCCAATAGATTACATGCTGGATGGAAAAAAAACTTTATTTTGAGCAATTGTAATTACATGTATCAGAACAGATACTTTGCAAACTTCCGATGTAGCATCCTCTACTATGGCTCTGTCATAAGATGATTTGATAGAAACAAACGAAAGCTAAAGTTTGAATTCCAAGCCAGTGTAAAATTAAAACGATGCTTTAACAGAAATGTGTTAGACCTTCAATTGTCTGCATTTCAGATTTGAAGGAACGGTATTTTTTAGAAATCACAAAAATCTCTAAAATTGATTGTTTTAACCTTTTTCCCAAATTTAAATACGCATGGGAAGAATTAGGATTGTCTTGTATTGTATATAACAGAGGATAAACAAATTGATTTGTTTTCAGAGGGAATGTGATAGACAATAGACCTAGAATGTAAGAGTAATGGGGTTTACAATTATTTCAATCCTGCTATCAATAACATTTCCACTTTACCGCTGACATTTTACGTACTTTTGATATGACAGATAGCTTAAATACTCTACAAAAAACCTTGAAAAATCATTCTTATGCCAACTCTATTATTTATCATCAGAGAGGAGGAAAGGGTGGCAAATAAACACTTCAGTTTATTGAAAACGATCTAACTTGAACATCAATCATGCGTTAAACAATTAAAGACGAAAACATGTCAAGGAGAAGCAAACGTTATTTGTCACCTATATTTAGGAGCAAGGCTTCTTGTTGAAATAAACCATATTAGTCCTATACTTTGTAATTTTAGTAAAGACTTTTGTTTTGTTTTGGTTTTTTGGGTTTTTTTTTTGTTTTTGTTACATCGCTAACGCTTGGGATAAAATATTACAAAAAGAACCTCGACCCCAAAAGGTATGGCAACAATGATTTATCCTTTTTTTTTGTCCCTATATATAGTACAAATTCTGTACAAACGTACTGGAGACCTACTTCAAACTGGGTGGCCGCAGTGGAGTCGTAGCAACGACGTAGATTGAAAGTAGTAAATTAGATGTGATGAACGCAGAAGAAACGTAGTGAGGACTTGATAGACCTATAAGGAACTTGGTCATAAACTTTAAAGACGTACCGCGATCTTAGCACTGACGTGGAGAAATCGTTGCAAAAACTTTAAAGCTATATTTTAATCCCGTTTTCATAACGTTCCAGAAAGTTTTAAGAACGTACTAAGATCTTGATGGTCATCGTCCCAATGTGATGGGGTTAATTAAGGGAACCAACGAACTTTGCATTAGATAATGCGTTTTATAGTTGTTATACATTTGCCATACATCTCTAGCAAAGCCAATTGTTGAAGGCCTTACGGTGATTTCAAAATGTAGAGCAACAATAAAAGCATTGTTCCATTGCTTGGTTTTACCATGTATTTGTCGAAACTCTGTCTCATGTTTTTACAAGGGCTAACACAGAAAAAACAAAAACATTTAGCCCAGTCCTTTAATTTCAGCTTCCGCCATATAGACGATGTACTTTCTCTTAATAATCCGAAATTCAAGGAATATTTACACCAGATCTATCCCAATGAGCTTGAAATTAAAGAGACTACTGATACACCTACTTCAGCTTCGTACTTAGATCTGTTTTTATACATTGATGAAGAAGGACGTTTGAAATCTAAGTTATATGACAAACGTGATGATTTTAACTTCCCAATTGTGAATTTTCCCTTTCTGAGCAGCAATATACCTAGCTCTCCAGCCTATGGAGTGTACATTTCACAGTTGATTCGTTACTGTCGCGCATGTAGTTTATACAGTGATTTTTTAATAGAGCAAAAACACTGGCCCAAAAGTTGCTTAGCCAGGGATTTGTTCAGCCTTTGTTACTTTCATCCCTTCAGAAATTTTATGGCCGTCACCATGATATCATTGACAGATACGACGTGTCTGTGTCCCACATGAAAACGGACATTTTCAGCTAGATTTCACGTCTTCACGGATTTGACATAACCGGTTTTGACTCAACCCTTGATTGACTCAATGATAGTGTGACGGATGCCACTAGCGGAGCAGGACATGCTTACCCTTCCGGAGCACCTGATGTCACTCCCGGTTTTCATGGGAGTTCACACTATGAGTGCCTTAGTTTTAAATGTCTTTTTATTTCCGTGCATTGAAGCTGTCTAACGTCCTTGTTTTGTCTTTGTCCGTTGCCGCTTTCGCCATGTCTTTGGATTTCGATTTTTGTGGCCTTCGCTTCCCTTGTTCCTTCGGTATTCTACTGCCGATGTATATCATTTCATTTTTAATAATAAATGAGGGTAATTGTCAAGAGCCAAACAAAATCTGGGGAAAAAAAGCCAAGCAGGCGCATAACCACCGGATATCTGTCAGGCATTTCAAAAGTAATTGAAACAAGACGGATTAGATACGTAAAATATACAATAACAGCTATACACTGGAATGATTCATCAGAATTCGCCGAACAAGATATTTATCCGTTTCTTTATTTATAGCCTTTCTTACAAGTTTCGTATTTCTAAGTATTCAAAATGAAGACCTATAACTTATAAATTTGAAATAATATCAACTGTATGAAAAGGAGATAAATATACATGTAATGATTTGTTATTCTCTTAATTGACTATGTCTTCATGTATATTCTTGGATTCATAATTAATCAACCGATACGTATCTAACATATTTTGAATAAAGCATCCTCTTTGAATAATTTGATCGTCTACCCAAAGTTTCTGTCACGAGATAGTTACAGTGCACATTCAATCTGTTTGTCTACCAAATGGTGTAATGTACTCATCCGCAAATACAATCGCAAAAGGTATTTATCGAAAGGTCCCCTTCATATACACGAATCTTCCTCAATGAATCCTCACCAATCTATAAAAATTATAGCAGAAGCAACACGAATCTTCCTCAATGAATCCTCACCAATCTATAAAAAATTATAGCAGAAGCAACACGAATCCTTCCGAATAAAACTTTATAATGAATAATATGCGAGTGCTTTACGATTTGTTACGAGCATTGGCGATCAATCTATTTTTTACAAATTCTACTTTTTGAACACAAATAACAAAATACCGAAGTTACTGTGAATTCATTTTCTGTATATGCGCATTTCGACAACTTATGTCTCTTCAGCGCAGATAGATTCTTAACATTTGGAAGACCATAAACTCAAAGATGAAATAATACTGATAGAGAACAAATAACCAATATGATCTAAATGTAAAGCCAAAATCAGCTATGGACAGAGCTTTGCATGAGGGAGATATTCAACAAAATTTACAAAAACTTAAATATTTCAAGGTTCCAAATAGAATCGAGGTCAAGACTCTGTCGGTACTAATGAAGGCTGGTCAAGACAAGTTCGGACATGTCGAGATTCTTTCAGTATTAAATCAGACTAGCTGATCGAGACAGGTCAATACTTTTCCAGCATAGGTTAAGACAGGTTGAGACAGGTATAGACTTTTCAAGAATAGGTTCAGACTGGTCTAGACAGGTCGAGATTGTTTTAGTACAGGCTCAGAATGTTCGAGAAAGGTCAATACTCTCACTTAAAGTTGAGACTAGTTAAGACAGGTCGAAACTTGTTTCGTTAATTTCAAACCAAGTCATACCTTTGTCGAGACTTCTTTAGTAATTTTGAGACATTTTGAGATATCTATTTCCAAGATGACAGCAAATCATTTCCTTGAAGAAATAAAAAAAATTGTTCTTGGCATCTTCTGGGTTTGACATTGATACCGGAATTGACATGTTCAGCAAGGTAGTGTCATATATAAACATATGCTTACTCTGTCGGTTAAACTGATCTAGCCTATTGTGTACATTTAGGTCCGTGCTGTTCATCTATTTGTCCCTATTTTTCAACATAAACATGTTCAAAATGGCATGTTTCTTATAAGAAACAGGAGATGCTTAGTCTGCCGGTGCACCTGATCTCACTCATGCTTTTTATTGGGACCGTGTTGTTCATCTTTGTATGTGTGTATGTGTCTTCATTTTTCTTTCCAGTGCCGTACTCATGTTATTTCTTTTTTTCCTTTGTGTTTCCGATGTTGCAATTGCCCTTGGATTATTGCTTTTATTTGGACTCACTGAACTTCAGAATTTTTGAATGGTTAAAAATAAATTGTTCTCATCCAATGCCATTTTCCATTTCTTAAATCCGACGTGTGGACATTAAGATTGTCTACAGATTTATTATCTTTTGTTCCTGTTCCTGTTTTCCTCTTGTAATTATATTAACTAGATGATTATTTTTCTACTACTCTTTGATTTTAGAATTTTAATCTATATATTTACACATATGTTGTCAGCAGTTTCCTCATTAGGTGGATACTTCAGGAAGGGGAAGCTAAAACTCTAATTAAAGTTTAAATGACTGTAATGTATCTACCGAAAGCTGCTTTTATGACATAACCGTAGTTTGAAAGTCTTTTTTTTCACAGGGTATTTCCAAGATTCTTAACACTGGAATTCCTTCCATAAACTATGTAATTTTAAGTTTGTTATTTAGACCGAATTTACAAATCTCGATGAGAGGTTACTCCTTGAACACGTGTACAGCATAACGAAATTTACTGTTCATTATCACCGTGCATCATTCGTACACAGGATATAGTTACCAGGACTGGTTTTTCAATGAAATCTACCAATAGTGTACGGGGGTACCGGTGTAAACCAGTGTATAGCTACTTAGTACCTATAAACTGGATCCACCTACACTAATGTAAACTGTCTTGGTACATATATATTCTGTGTACGGATGATACACGGTGATTATGCAACTTCGGTATTTTAGTATTTTTCTCGATAATTTTTTTTATCGGGGAAGCAGTTTAATTGTTTTGGATGTGCTATTAACTGTACACAAATAAAGTATATTAGAAAAGCAGAATTAATGGAATGAAGTAAAATCAAATGTTATTTTTATAAGTCTGAAGATAAAAAATTGAAAAAAGACCTAAACATCAAAACAATTGCACAATGAACACATTTTTATATGAAATCTTTTTGTCCTCCTCGATTAGAATCGTATTACTAAACTGAAGTTATGCATCAAATAATGATGTGTCCGTGATTTTAGTTCAAAATATTATGGCACTCCACTTTGCTTTTTTGAAGTGTACATTGAAATACCCAGTTATGACCATGTTGTTTTGAGTTTCTTTTCAGGATTTCGTATTTTCTATATTTTTACCCAACAGGAGGATGAAAGAAATATAAATTTTATTTTGCCTTATTAATAAAGTCAAAATATGTTCACTTTTCTAATGAACAATTGAAATAACTGGTGGTAAAACCATTGTTTGGTTACCTCTGAAAATCGCAAAGGAAAACATATCGAGTTGATCTAAATTTACATTGACTCGCAAAGTCATTATTACTTTTTGAATTGTAAATAGTTAAAATTGACACAAAAGTTGCTATGACTCGCTTGTATCAGATGGTGTCCAATATAACAGCAGTACACCTCGGAGACTCGAGAACCACATCCAAATGTATAGAGCAAGAAAAAATAAACAGCGTGCTCTTTGGGTATTTGAAAAAATATATATTTATGGATATTTCAAACGTAGCAACTTAAAATTCGGAAATGTAATCTTGCTCTGTGAAAAAATCATTTTAATAAAAAAATGATAAAATATTGTGCCCGAATAGTTTTTATTCTAGATCCCTCGCAATTTTCTCAAATTTCGTCTGAAATAAAAATTATTCAAACTATGGTCCTGCTTTGTATTTGTATGCCCATAGAATAAATCGGCAAGCGATTACAGAAGCAAAGATTGGGAAAGGGGAAATTCTAAAATTAAAGAAAAAAAATGCACGACAATTCATGTTCAACACAAATTGTGATAATATGGCAAAGACTAAACGAATAAGCAAAAATGGACAAGTACGCCACAATACTTAAGCCTAGCAGAGTGAACCCGGATTTTATACCGACTATACGGAGTTCCCTTGTGGAAATATTTGAAGTTTCGGTCCGAACACTGATTAAAGATTCATTTTTGCTTAGTACTGGAGTTGCTACCGGACACTACCGCAATGGGAGGGGAGGTTTGCCATAAAACTGGTTTAACCCGTCATTTTAAAATGCCTATAACAAGTCAGGACCATTGCGGTCGACAATTTGCCGGTGGTTTCCACCTGATTTTTCCATTTGTCTCATGGACTTCGGCTCTTGACAACTCTGTTCGGTAATTTTGTTATTACCCCTATTGCCTGTGGTTATTTACGTTTGTCATTTGTATTCTCTTTGTGTTTTTAATTAAAGCCTCTTGTGGATTTTGGTCTGTGATTGTAATGTTCGGAAATTGTAGGTGTTTACTGTTATGTTTTGTCTTTAATTGCTGAAATGCTGCTCTTTAGACGTATAGGTTGAAAATTTTACACGATTTTGATAAGAATCGGACAACTCTTGTAAAAAAAATTAGTCGTTTAATTATCACCAAAAAACTGAGAATAGAACTGAGAAAAAAAGAGTATGTAAGATATATTATTTTTTTAATCTACCGTTCAATCATTTTTTTTATTTAGAATAAAATGTGTAAAAATGAATTAAATTGTTGAATCTGTGCTTCAAATTATTTCCCTTGCAAGAAATCCCACTTTTAAATAATT
>MJUU01002529.1:91005-103961 GCA_002080025.1 Modiolus philippinarum | reverse complement strand
CTTATATGTACGCTTTTGAATGACTTTGGTCTACATGTAGGTGAAACACTACATTATCATGATTATTTATTGTCATGTGTAGGGCGGACATGGTTATTTAGCAGGTGGTTAATCAGCCAATAGAATCCAAGTTTACATCCGCATAACCGCACAATATTCTTTGTAAACAAAGTAAATAAATTATTTTTAGACCATATCTTTTCGTTTAACATTTGCATCGCCTCTATTAATCTTTGTAAACAAAGTAAATTATAAATATATTTTTAGAGATTATATTCCTTTTGGCTTAGTGGTAAAATTTCGAAAATATTTGGAAAAAATGTATGTGATCTGTCTTGCAAATGGTTCAAAGTTAAACATCTGAAGCATGTTTACAAAACTGCATAGCCATCAAATCAAAACATGTTCCTTTATCAATGTTTATTTTGCAAATTGAACGGAATCGATTACGCAAGCTATTTTACAATTTTCTTTTAAGAACTGATATTTCCTATAAAATACAACACAGACGATTATATGAGGCCCGTTTGGATTATTTGTCTGTCTGAATCTTGCTTATATTGTAAACTTATAACCAATCTTATGCGAAAACTGTCATTAAAGATTTTTTACAGACATGTTAACAGTAATCAAGTGAAAATGGAGAACATTTTACATACAGGTCGTCATAACTTATAAGTATTAAACACCAGGGATCGAATTGCCATCCTGGTTTTTAGATGTCAAAAGAACATATGTAATTTATATTGCTTATTCTAGACGTAGTCTCTGCAAAATACATCAATTTCTGTTTGTTTCAGTCCCATCTTTGACAAATATTTGGATAAATAATTACTGCCTTGGAAACATGAAAATTACTGCTTTCGATAATTTTTCACAATAATTCAACATACTTTCTTTAATAAAATAAAAATACAGTTTTGTCATTTTTCACAGAATGAAATTTTCCATAAGAATGCAAACATAAGGGGTATGAAGTAAGTGAACATTGTACAAAACCCATTCAAAGTATGGTAAAATTTGGTAAATAGAACAATGTTTCTATTTTTGTTCATTACCTTGGTTCCCTAAGTGGCTTCAAATACTCATACATCATAGTAAGTTGGAGATACCCCCTAGCACAGGCACTTCCTATATAGGCTGAACAACACTACATCCATGTTTATCTATAACATTGATGCGGGAATATCAGGCGACGAACTCGGAGAAAGATTTTCATCCGTTACCTGACAAAAACACCAAAAGACAATACAACTGGGGTACTTAACGAGTTGATTGTAAGAATACTTGGCAAAAAAATCGGGAGATATTGGCATTATAGTGTTGGTAAGAATAAAAGTTAAGAAGGCTAAAATGTAATAGCTTCATTTCAGTTTCTTTTTACATAAACAAGTACACAATAAATTATGAACATCTGACGTTTCGGGAATATTTATACAAATTCCAAAAAATACTGTCTTTGAGGGTTTCAGGAAATATACGAAAACCAGAACAGAAGATTTTTGCAGTCTTTCTATTGAAAACAATGATTCTTAATGTAAGGAATTGAAAATGGTATAGTTGCTAGGCAGAATTCCAAAACGAAGAGGTCCTTGAGAGTCCCAGGAAATAAAAAAAATAATAAATCAAAGATTTTTGCAGTCGTACTATTGAAAACTATAATAATTACTGTAAGGTAATGAAAAAGGTATAATTGATAGAATTCCAAAAAAATAAAAGGTCTTAAGGACTTTCAGGAAAGGAGAAGGCTAGGTAAGGCCAAATTTTGTACCCCAAAATTGAAGAAAAGCTTAAGAAATAAATGTGGTGGTTTTCAAACTCTATAATATCTATTTTACTGAAATTAGAGGGCAAAAAGGTCCTTACCGAACCTTGTCTTTTATCAAGATTAGAATAAAAGTTTTTTGCTATCTGACAATTGAAAGGAATTGAAAAAATATGGTTGCTAGGCAAAATTAAAAAAATAATAGGTCCTTAAGAGTTTCGGGAAGTTAACTAAAATTAGAATCGAAGTTTTTTTGCAATCCGATTATTAAAAATGATCAATGATAAAAAAAATGCACCAAAAAAGATTTGGTTGCTAGGTAAAAGTCCAAATAGTAAATATGGATCTTTTAGAGTTTAAGAGAATTTACCAGTATAAGAATTATATTTTTGAAGTCCAAGTGCTCATACAAGCAAATGACACTAAAGAGTTGCTTAATTGTATAATTTCAATGTTGGAATTTAAAAAATTATCGGTCTTCGACATTTTCAGAAAATTTACCAAATTTGGCACCAAAGACAAAATTCTAAATTCTTGTCTTGGATTCCAAAAGCAATTCAAGTTATTCCCCCATGAAAATGTAAACCACAAAATGAAAATTATACATAAAGTTCCAGTCATAAGCTGAGTACTTATTGTTTTACGTTTTTTTTTTGGCCCCTTAAGGGCATGCCCCAGAGGTCAAGCCAGATGTCGGCTATCATAAGTAAATTCGATGAATATAATGGAACTCATGTAGTTTCAGCTTCCCAACACAAATACTTCAAAAGATTTCACACTATTACTAGATAACTCGAAACATAATTTCACTCATTATTCCGCCCTGAGGGCAAATTTCAAAATTCCGACACCTTCGTCACAGACAACTTTTATAGTGTCACGTATTCTCTTATTACAAGGATTCTTCGACTAAAGGTGTAAGAGGAAATCCAGCTCAACCGATTTTTGTGTATGTTCTTCATTTGAACTCATGAAGTCATCATGAATACATCAGCAAAGGACAATCGCTCATACCTCATTGTTAGTTTAAAATGGCCCTAGTACTGGAATGGGTAGATTTTACTTGCTAGATGTCGAAAAAGGATGCAGGATTGGCAACAATAAAAAGAAGCAGGCAGATTACTCATATAAACAGTACTTTCATCGAGTTTATTTTAAGAGTACTTGGCAAATGAAATCGGGGGATGTATACATTATATATAAATACAGACGGTCGGGATAATATTTCATTTTTAGAAAACAAGGAGACAAAAATGTTTAATTTTGAAATGGCATGTATACATAGGGAATAATACATGGCAAAATCCGTATCACATGCTGTATCATCCCGAGTTACCAATATCAGCACGAGGGCCTCTGGCCCGAGGGCTGATATTGGTCGAGGGATGATACGGCATGTGATACGGATTTTGCCATGTATTATACAGTTTATCATATATTTAAACAGAGGACTACTAATCCGAAATATACTGTCAAAAATTGAAATCGGTAAGAGAAAATGCATGTATTTTTTGAAGAGGAAAATTCCAAAATGGGCGGAAAGGTCTAGAAGTTTTGGACTAAATCTAACATGTAAAGGAAAAAAAGTTTGCTAGATTTTTTTAACTGATCATCACACAACAAAACAATTTCACCCCACACAAATCTTTGTTACCCTCCTCCCCAAAAAAATTTTTGCCCCCCCAAAATAAAAAATTGCCCCCAATTTTTTTTTTAACCCCCGAAAATTTTTTTAATAAAAAAAAAAGAAAAATTGAAAAAAAAATCGAAAAAATGGTATGTGATAAAGGGTAAGCCATGCGATAAAGTGTATGCGATAAAGGGTAAGCCATGCGATAAAGGGTATGCGATAAAGGGTATGACGTCATAGTGTGAATACGGAATGAACGTCATGCACTGTATCACATATTCAAAACATCTGTATTTATTACTAAATATATGATAAAAGAAATTACCATACGAACAGGTACACCATAAATGACGTAATATTGAAAGCATACATCTCAAGCACGTCTCATCAAGTCTCTGGAAGGGTAAGCATGTCCTGCTCCACTGACAGCTAGTTGAGAGACGCTAAACAATAAAATTTTTGATCAGATGATTTTTTGATAATTAAAGGCACAATATTTGTTCCTAAAACAGAAATAATACCAACATTGTTTAAAAGAAACACAATGAGATGTAAATTATCTGTTAATTTCTATTTCACCTATATTTGCAAGTATCCCATTAATATTAAATGCATAAATACTTTCATGCTAAAGACTTCATAAAACGTTTTTTTATTAATTTACTTTTGGCCGCAACATTTTAAACGACTTAAACAAACGAACGAAAAAGATAAAATCTGATTAAACCGCGAACAGCATTCGTTGTTCGGAAATCAACAGTCCAGATATGATGTTTTTTTTTAATCATGAGGTCAGTCCTGTTGTTCTTATTGGAACTGTTGAAATGTGCTAAAACTTTCTTAATATATTTTTTGGGATGACCATCACCGAAACAGGTCACATTCGGTTTAGCTTTACGGTGTGGAGTCCGTAAAAAAGATTTCCCGTGCTTGAGGTGTATGCTCTTTTTATTTTGTCAGTTATAGTTTACTTGTTCAAGAGAGAATTTCTCATATGAATGCACTATCAAAAATCAACATTTGGTATTCTTGTTTTGGTAAAATCACACTATTTTGCCTGCCATCTGTGTATGTATTGCTTATTAAGGCCCCGCCATGAAATGGCGGCGTCCTATAGTAATCAGCCTGTCCGTCCGTCTGTCCGTCCGTCCGTCAGCGTTTTCTATGTCGTATGATAACTCAAGAATGCCTTAACAGATTTTTATGATTTTTTTACTCAAAGTTGCACTTGACTGACGGAAGCTCCCTTTGGTTTTTGAAGAAAATCGGAAAACGATTTTTGGGGAAAAACTTCATTTTTATATGAAAAAGTGCATATTTTGAGAATTAGCTCTATGTCCTACGATAACTCAAGATTGCCTTCAGGGATTTTAATGATTTTGATACTCAAGGTTGAACTTTACCAAAGGAAGCTCCCTTTCGTTTTTGTGGAAAATCTAAAAATGATTTTAGGGAAAAAACTTCATTTTTATATGAAAAAGTGCATATTTTGAGAATTAGCTCTATGTCGTAGATAACTCAAGATTGCCTTCAGGGATTTTAATGATTTTTATACTCAAGGTTGAACTTAACCAAAGGAAGCTCCCTTTCGTTTTTGTGGAAAATCTAAAAATGATTTTTGGGAAAAAACTTCATTTTTGTATGAAAAAGTGCATATTTTGAGAATTAGCTCTATGTCGTATGATAACTCAAGATTGCCTTCAGGGATTTTAATGATTTTGTTACTCAAGGTTGAACTTTACCAAAGGAAGCTCCCTTTTATTTTTGTGAAAAATCTGAAAATGATTTTTTTAGAAAAAACTTCATTTTTATATGAAAAAGTGCATATTTTGAGAATTAGCTGTATGTCGTACAATAAATAAAAATTCCCATCAGGGATTTATATGATAAACACAAGGTTGGTCCTGATCAAAGGAAGCACCCTTTTGTTTTTGAGGAAAATCTTAGTTCCATAAAATTCCACAGTCAGGTTTTTGCGACACACAAGGGGGAGGGGCCCTTTCTGACTTTGTCAGTATTCTAGTATCTCCTGTTTTACTTGCCAAATTTTTCTTACAATTAATTCGACGAGTGCCCTGTGATAGTTTATATGTTGTATTATCTATTGGCCCTTTTTTCGGGCAACGGATGACAGTGGTTGTAAGATTACTTTGCCCAATATGTTATGCTTGTTGGCGACCCCGCATCCATGACAAAAAGGATACATGGATGTGACGTTGTTCAACATTTAGCAAGTGAATTCCGCTCAACCGGTGCTAAGGCCGTCTTGAACTTACTATGAGGTAAGACTATTTGCTCTTTGTTAAAGGCCTCATGGTGACTTCAAAATGAAGAACAACATTGAAAGCGTTGTTCCATTTGCTTAATCTTACCATGTATTTATAGGGATTTTGGCCCATGTATATTTACTCCATATCCCTTTATTTGTTCATTTGCGGTGGAGTTTGTCTCTCGTGCAGTGTGCAGTGTCCGTAAAAAGATCTCCCCTGCTTAATGTGTATGCTTTTTTTTCTTTGTCAAATATGGTGCACTTGTTCATGTTAGAATTTTTCATATGAATGCACTATCAAAATTCAACATATGGCTTTCTTGCTTTGTAACAATGATACTATTTTTCTTGCCATCTGTGTACATATTGCCCACATCTACAGTTTTACTTGCAAAGTTTTCTTACAATCAACTCGATGAGTGCCCTGTGATACTTTATATTTGTATATTGAGTTAAAATGTTGTATTGTCTATTGTTACCTTTGCCGGGCAACGGATGACAGTGTTTGTAAGAGTACTTTGCCGATATGTTATGCATGTTGACGATAACGCATCCATGACAAAAAGGATTGATCAACATTTAGCAAGTGAATTCCGCTGGAACCGGTGCTAGGGACCGTCTTGAACTTACTATGAGGTAAGAGTGTTTGCTCTATATTGAAGGCCAAATGGCGACTTCAAGATGAAGAACAACAATGAAAGCGTTGTTCCATTTGCTTAATCATGCCATGTATTTATAGGGATTTTGTCCCATGTACATTTACACTATATCCCTTTATTTGTTCATTGGCTGTCTGAATTATTTAGATGACACGCATGTAAAATTTCAAATTTTAATTTGTATATGATAACCTCAGTCGTGTGCGCGTCCGTCCGCCGAAGACATTTGAACGAAATAACATACGGTCTTCAAACTTGGTATGCAAGTTTTCTTACAATCCACTTGGTACTTGTTTGCAGTTGTCCTGATGAATGCTCTGGGTTTTGCTATATGTTGTAATCGTACACTAGCTTAGGACACAATTGCTTTTGTCGAGCAACGGACCACAGTGTAAGAGCACTTTGCAAGTTTAATTTATGTGTGTTGACGATCACGCATCCATGGATCCAAGGGTACAAAGACATGGATGTAGCGTTCGACATTTAGCCAAGAATTCCGCTTAAACCTGTGCTATGGGTCGTCTTGAACTTTCTGTGAGGTATAAGCGAAGCTCATTGAAGGCCTCAAGGTGACTCAAGACGAAGAACTATGATAATAGCGTTGTTCCTTTGCTTGGTTTTACCATGTAATTCTAGTAATTTTGTCTCATGTGCGTTTACTCTATTTCCTTTTATTGTTTATTGGTATGCAAGTTGTTTACTGCAAAACTCGGGCCAAGTTTAAGGGGGTTCTGAAGTTATTCAACTTGAAACTTTGAAATAATGAGAAAAAGAGGGGTCCGGGTATCATGTAATGCACCATTACTATTTTTAAGGCCCCGATGCATTATTTTTGCCCTGTCTCTATGTCTGTCCGCAAATTTGACATGGCTCTTAACGTTTTACCCAGATATGATAGGCCTTTCATATGTGTATTCATCATCAGGATATGGAGTAAGGGAACATGAGACCATAACAAATATGTTAATTTTAACTGTAATTTATTTTGTTGGGCTGTATGGCCATTTCGGAAATCAATTCCTCATCAGCAACACTATAACCGAAACATAGGTAATCCATAATTTCAAAAATGTTTATAATGCATGAAACCTAACGAAATCCGAATAATCAGTAATATCATATTTTTAGCTAAGGGCAAAACTGCGATGGAGGGTGTAAAATTCCTAGAATTTAGAATTCACATAAATTAAGATAATAGTTATCAAGAAACTGTACACATGAGATATAATCTCATGTACAAGTACAACATATCTAAAAAATGAATAGCAAACAAATCAGTTACAGCAAAATTCGAAACACATTCGCGTTTCTTTAAACGGCCTAAACAAACAATGTGCAAGAAACATGTATTATCTGTAAATCATACGCACGTCAGTCATATCCAACATACCCGTTCTAAACAAATCGATTAAACAGGGCGTGATATCTGTACGTCAATCAAATACATTTTATTCGATATGATAAGAATCTTTACATATTTTAGAAATCGGATACTGTCAGTAAGGAACAAAATGCTTGCCGTGTGTAAGAACTTATATATGGCTATATATTCAAGATGAAAAACAACAATAAAAGCGTGGTTTTTACCATGACTTTGTCTCATGTACCGATTCTATTTGGAACCTTACAATATGTAAATTTTGTAAATTTTGTTGAAAACTAAGGAGTATCTCCCTCATGCAAAGCTGTCCTTAGCTGATTTTGGCTTCTCATTTAGATCATATTTGTTATTTGTTCTCTATCAGTTTTTAAATATCTTTGAGTTTATGGTCTTCCAAACGATTAGATTTTATCTGCACTGAAGAGACATAAGTTGTCGAAATGCGCATATGCAGAATTTAAATTCACAGTAACTTCGGTATTTAGTTATTTGTGCATTTACTCAAAATCCTTTCCTTCATCACCGATAAGCATTTCGTTAATGGTTTTTATTTACAAATTCACATAAATTATTTTAGAATTTCATATTTACTATTCTATTACGATCATTCGGATTATTTTAGACAGTAAATACATTCAGTTTATTGTTTCAAAAGAAAAACATATCCGTCCTACTCGATTCACACAATCCATAGAACATTTAGAAATTTGTAGAAATATTATATATATCAGAAATGAGATGTTTTCCCGCGCCAAAACATGACAAAAATAACGAAAGAAAAGGATTATAATTGTGTTAGTTTTTGGAAAGCATACGGTCTTCGATTTAATGTAAAAACATCTGACAATTTAGCTCAAATTTATTTACCTTTAATTTGCCCAATAAAATTTCAATATTTACTGTATTTTTGTGAATTTAATTTTTTTTTAAAAAAGAAGAAACTTTCATTAAAAAATTATTCGCAAGTGTCGAAGTAAACCAAAATACATGCATCATATTGACTAAGGATCCGAAGATAACTCTTTAATCGGCTGATGTACTTCAAACGGCGATTTTTTTTTCAGGGCGATTTCAGATTAGAAAAAAACTTTTACGACCGGTGTCTGTATACAAACACTTCTACGTAAATAAATACAAAGTTAGAAGATTACCCAAAATTATGACATGATAGTGTCCAGGTCCCGGGATTCAGTTTTGAGTAAAAAAATAATATGATAACGCCTTGTATGCAGGTGGTCTTGAAGTGTACTTGTAGTGCTAACATTTGGAGTTTTACACAAAAAAAAAACAAAAAAAAACACAAAAAACAAAAACAGAAACTAAACAAATAAAAAAAGGAAATACGTGTAAAAAANAAAAAAGAACAAAAACTTACGACATACAAAACGGATCATAACATCAGACACAGAAAACTACAGAAAATCAATCCAGACAAAATGCCTGTTTCTGTTGATTTCTTAGAAGTTTACTTCTCCGATATTAAAAATCCTTCATTTCTATATATGTATTATAATTTTCACTATTTTTACTATCTATATGTAAATCTCCTCATTGCACTTTGAAATAGAAAAATGTATTATCCTTTAGTTCAAAATTCTGTTATAATCTACGCACGGCATTTAAAAATAATTCGGTCTACTCGATATGAATGTTATTCGCGTTGTCTTCAGATATTTAATACTGAAATGTGATTTAACCTGATGTGTATTATAATTTATGATTGAGCAATAGTAATATTATGTTTATCTGTTTTTGTTTGATAACTTGCTTGTACTTTAATGTATCTGTATTGGCCTCTTGTTACAGTGTACACTGTCAGAGAGTTTAATAAAATCTTCATTCTTAAAATGAAAAAGTTACCACGGGTACAATTACAAACAAAAATAATAAAAAAAATAAAGATACGATTTTTGTTATTGATTCTTATTGTATAAGTAATTTGGTACATTGGCGGATCCAGAGGAGGTTCCAAAAGTTGGAACCCCATTTTTCTGGATTCTTTTTTTTTATTTCGTGTAAAATTTAGGCAAAAATTGAGTAAATTGGTCAAAACATCGACTGAAATCCTTTTTTCTTGCACCTCATCGGAATCATCGATTTCCGATAGCTGGATCCATAGGTAACAACACATTGCTGCACACATCCTTTTCGTTTTATAGTGGATACGTGAACAATGTTTTTACAGTTTCATATCTATTACTTACTATTTTTTTTCTATATGCCGCATAATATTCCAAACATTTAAATTCTTGTTTAAAACAGAATATATCAGTATTAACAAAATAATATAAAATGTGGGCGTAAATACACAAACAAGGGAAAAAAACAACAACAAAAAAATACTTGTACAAATTATATACATGTCTACGACGTACAAAGGGTGATCGTATTGCCGTTCTTCGTCTGCAAGAATAAATGCCCGTGGTGCATGAATTTGAATAAATATATCTACACAGCACTCGGGTGATGTATACAAACTTCCATGTGTATATGCAGTGCAAAAGGTTTGCCACGATATACCGCCATCAAAAGCTTGAAAAAGGGGTCTAATCAGAATTGATTGTGTTTAGTGGGTCTCAATGCGGTATGAGCGGGAAGTAGGATTGCCCTTTTTAGTCAAACTGAAAATGGGATCGTGACAAAAAAGTAAACGGGAAGACGGGAAATATATAGGACGTGACGCTGGAACCGCTGAAAATTTAGCCCATGAAAAGGGGAAATACGGCCTCTTTAAAAGTCTTCCATAAAACATTTTTCCGACCTTGAAACTGGAAAGTGGTGAAAGATTGTCCGAATTATGGGACAGGATTTCAAATTAAAATAAATAGTTCTGAAATCCTAATAAAAACTGTTTCAAGAATTTCAAAATTTTCTAAATCAAATCTGTGTAAACATATTTCGTACTTTTGATAACGGCTTCGACAAATTAGCTTCTGATCATCGTGCAAATAATGTTTTTATTTTTTAAGCATTACACAAAATAAATCTAAATAACCCAACAAAGAAATAAACATATTTAAAGATCAATGAATTTGACAGATAATTGATTGACGTACAGAACGCCCTCTTTATTCGATAGGTGAATATCAATTGAATTGCATATGATTGACGTACGATTGATTGACATATTACACAAAGATCGTGCACATTGTTTGTTTAGGCCGTTTTATGAAACGCGCATGTGTTTCGAATTTTGCTGTATCTTAAAGCTGAATACAATTACGCAAATTTCACTAATGTCAGGTCAAAGGTCAAGGTCATAGAGGTCAAAATCTAGATTTTGCTATAACTTTGTGATTACAATGGCTAAAGGCCTGATATTCTATGTAGGAAAAGATCTAATGAAGCTTAGTACAAAGCCACCAAAACAATTTGGTTCAGGTCAAAGGTAAAGGTGCAAACTGGAAAACTTTAACAAAAACTTTAAAATTGGCTATATTTTTCCAACGACATGCGATAGAACCTTCATATTTGGCCTGTATATTGGTCATCTGAAGCTTAACAGAATTAAAAAAAATTCCATTAAGCTCGGGTCAAAGGTCAAGATAACAGGGGCCAAAGGGTAAAAAATTAGGTTTTATTATAGCTCGTTGATTATAGTTGGTAGAAGCTTCTTGGTGATTTGAAGATGAAGAACAACAATAAAAGTGTTGTTCCATTGCTTTTTACATGTATTTGTAGAGACTCATGGGCATTAACAGCATATCCTTTGATTGTTGATTTTTATTCAATAGTGAATAGATCTAATAGAGCTTAGTACAAATTCATTAATAAAAAAATCAGGGTCAAGTAAAGGTAACTAAGTGCATATTCGAACACTTTGACAAACACTTTAACACTTTAACTTTAACATTGCCTATATTTTTATAGATGTGATAGGACTTTGATAGTTGGCCTGTCTATTGTTATATCAAGCTGAACACCATTATGCAAATTTCATTAAGGTATGGTCAAAGGTCAAGGTCACAGAGGTCAAAAAGTAAAAATCTAGATTTTGCTTTTAGCTCATATGACAATTGCAAGAGGCTTGATATGCTCTATATGAATAGATCTATTGGAGCTTAGTACAAATGACGTCTTAACCTTAATTTCTTGTGTATATTGCAATTTTTTGGCATTAATTAGTGCCCCGCCATGAAATGGCGGCGCCCTATAGTGATCAGCCTGTCCGTCCGTCCGTCTGTCCGTCAGCACGATAACTCGTGATTGCCTTCACATATTTTTATGATATTTTTTACTCAAAGTTGGACCTGACCAAATGAAGCTCCCTTTCGTTTGTGAGAAAAATCGGAAAATAATTTTTGGGAAAAAACTTAGTTTTTATAAGAAAAAATGCATATTTTGTGAATTAACACTATGTCGTACAATAACTTGAGATTAACTTCAGGGATTTGAATGATTTTTTTACTCAAGATTGGAATTGACGAAAGGAGGGCCCCTTTCGTTTCGAGAAAAATCAGAAAATGATTTTGGGCAAAACACTTAGTTTTTATATATAAAAATGCATATTTTGAGAATTAACACCATGTCGTACAACAACTTGAGATTGTCTTCAGGGATTTAAATGATTTTAATTGACAAAAGGAGGCAACCTTTTGTTTTGAGAGAAATCAGAAAATGATTTTTGACAAAGACTTAGTTTTTGTCTCGCCCGCGACGAAAGTCACAGAAAGCGAGACATAGGCGTGCAAAGTATTACGGCGACGGCGGTGTAAACTCAAGTTATTATATAGAAGTCTTTGATGTAGGAACTTTATTTGGTCCATAGGTAGTTTACGGCGAACCCTATCTGTCGTACCAAAAATCATTTTACCTTGACCTATATTTCGCGGTCCAGTGACCAGTTTTTTTCTTTAGTCCATATCTTAATAGTCAATGATATTTGGTATATAGCTTGGTCTTGGTTAGTACATGTCAGTCTGCCATATGGCGTTTGACCTTGACCTCAGAGTCACAATCCAGTGCCCAGGTTAAGTTTTTTTGCTTAAGTCCAGGTTAAGTTTTTTTCCTTAAGTCTGTTTCTCAATAACCACAAGTGATATGTCAATGATATTTGTATATAGGTTGGTCTTGGTTAGTACATGTCAGTGTGCCATATGGCTTTTTACCTTGACCTCAGAGTCACGGTCCAGTGCCCAGGTTAAGTTTTTTTTGCTTAAGTCCAGGTTTAAGTCTTTTGCTTTAGTCTGTTTCTCAATAAATACAAGCTATAGGTCAATGATATTTGGTATATAGCTTGGTCTTGGTTAGTA
>MJUU01002529.1:76019-90922 GCA_002080025.1 Modiolus philippinarum | reverse complement strand
ATGATATTTGGTATATAGCTTGGTCTTGGTTAGTACATGTCAGTCTAGATCTGCCATATGGCTTTTGACCTTGACCTCAATTTCACTGTCCAGTGACCAGGTTAAGTTTTTTGCTTAAGTCTGTTTCTCAATAACTACAAGCCATAAGTCAATGATATTTGGTATATAGCTTTGTTTTGGTTAGTCCATGTCGCCTGCCATATGGCTTTTGACCTTGACCTCAAATTCACGGTCCAGTGACCAGGTTAAGTTTTTTTTTGCTTAAGTCTGTTTCTCAATAACTACAAGCCATAGGTCAATGATATTTGGTATATTGCTATGTTTTGGTTAGTATATGTCAGTCTGTCATGTGCATGGCTTTTGATCTTGACATCAATTTCATGGTCTAGTGAACAAAGTTAAGTGTTTCTGATTAGAACAGTTTCTCAATTATTGTAAGTGGTACGGTAATAATATTTGGCTAGTAGGTTGCTCTTTAGTAGAACATGACTGTTTTAGCAACAAGTAGGGACGGGCGAGACATCTATTAGGGTCCACTCCTGTTATATGAAAAATGCATATTTTGAGAATTAACGCTATGTTGTACGATAACTTGAGATTGCCTTCAGGAATTTATATGATTTTTATATTCAAGATTGGACTTGACCAAAGGAGTCTCCCTTTCGCTTTTGAGGAAAACCTTATAACCTTATTGAAGAAAAACTTAGTTTTTATACATGTATAAAAAAGTGCGTATTTTGAGAATTAGCTCAATGTTGTATGATAACTTGAAAGCATCTACACAGATTTTCATAAATTTTATACACAGTGTTGGACACGATCAAAAGAGGGTTCTTTACCATTGCAGGAAAAATCATGAAACAATTTTTGGGAAAAACTTTGTTTTTAATATGAAAAAATGCATATTTTGAGACAATGTTAAATGACCCTCACAGATTTTTATAAATTTTATACACAGTGTTGGACATGATCTAAGGAAGGCTTTTTCCATGTTGAGCATGCTGAGTAAAATCTGAAAACAAATTTGGGGAAAAACTATGTTTTTATACCATAAAGTGCATATTTTGAGAATAAGCTCTATGTGATATGATAACTTATAATAACCTTCACAGATTTTTAAAAGTTTTATGCAGTGTTGGACACAATCAAATTGCAGAAACTCAACTAAAGATTTTGTTATTTTTGTTTTTCTGCAAACAGGTTTTTGGAACACAAAATGGGGCGGGCCCTTTCTGACTTTGTCAGTATTCTAGCTTTGTGTATGCCATAATTGTTACCGGTGCATAGTGTTTAATAAACACATCTTGTTCAGATTGTAAGGCATATTTCTTCTTTGGAACATAATGGAGCATTGTGTATTACAACGTTGTGTACGTTTATACACCGCCATTCAAAACGAGATCATAAACACAAAATTCAGTTGTATCTTATGACCAGAATCCTTTTTACAACATATGCATAAAATAAAAATTATAAAACAAAATAGAAATTTGTAGTGTCCAATTTATTTTCAAATAATCTCAATTCGCAATGGATCATCATCTACAGATATTGGAAATTTTATTTTTTTACAGTAAATGCAGGTTAATGCAACCAGTGTTAGTGAAAACAAGAACAAGACATAAGTTGTCGAAATGTCGAAGGCCATCTGCAGAAACTACATTCCAAGTAATTTTGCTATTAATTTCAGTTTCCGTGAAATAGATGTCTTTTGATCTTTCATTGAACAACCCTAATCTAAGGATTGTCTTTATTTTATATCCCCCCAAACACTCGAAATAATTGACCAATTTACATAAACCAACATCAGCACTAAACCTTGACTTATGCTTCAATCTTGACGTCTTTAATCAAATCGACAGAGATGATTGCGACTTTCCAATAGTGATCTTCAAAATTTTTTTTAGCAGTAATATTCCCTCATCTCCGCATATGGTATCTACAATTGTGCCTGTCGTTTGTGCGGCGATTTTGTCAAAAGAGCGAAATTGCTTTCTTTTAAACTAACACACCAAGGTAATGTTCATCTACTTTGGTCTTTTGCCCTGTGGTTTCCGGCTTTTGGCAATACTGTTCGGTAATTTTGTTATTAATCTCATTTAATCACTGTTGCAACTGTTACTACAAAAGGTTTACGGTTGTTACCATGACTTGACAGATCGTTACACTGTTTTTATTTCGCAAATGAGAACAGACATTTTAAGTCGATCCAGAATTTATTACCGAACTGAAAAATGCGCTTACTTTCGGAACACCTGTGATATTCCCCGTCTTTAGTGGGTTCATACTTTAAGTGATTTAGTTTGTGTAATGTCCTGTATATCACACTTGTGTTTAGTGTTGTCTTCATCATTAATTTTTGTGGTACTTATTTCTAGTTGTTTTTATCTTTCACCAAGTACTGTTTGATGGTTAGAGAAATAATATGTACCATGAATATGAAATTGATTCCGCCTAGTAAGGGTTACAAAATAACATACACTAGTCAGCTTTCACCCCCCCCCCATATTTTATCTGGTTGTGTGACGGATGCCATGTTTGGAGAACAGCATGCTTGCCCTTCCGGAGCACCTAATGATACCTCCACCCTTTAAGCGTTCGCGCTGCCAATGCTATAGTATTGTCGCGCTTCTGAACATTACTACTCATTTGTTTTATCTATGTCATGATTTCTCTGTACGTGTAAAATCTGAACTGCAGTGTTTCTGAATTTTAATTTTTCTGTCCTTTTGTTTGCTCATGTGTAATAGTTACAATAGTCGATAGAGATTTGTTAGGTCAAGGAAGGTTGTTTCCCTAGGGAAATGGGTTTCACCCTGTCATGTGACTTCTGTAAAATATCTTTATCATTTTTGGTCTCATTGATTAGTTTTCTTATCAGAATTTGTCATATTTTATTACGTTTATCTGAAACTGCTGTGCCATTAAAATGAAAGCGTTTTATCATCGTGATTTCTGGAAATTCATTCAAAAGGATATTTTTAAGCACTACTCTAGCTTGAACCGAACCAAAAACACAGTAATTCTTTGCCAACTTTAATTTTTTTGGCTTAATTCATACTTTGGCTAAAAATTATGAATCATTTTACCAAATACCTTCATAAATCTGATATAAAATTCCAGCACCATATGTAAACAAGTTTCAAACAATGAGTCATGGATTGGGTATTCTGAATATTCTGTTTAAATGCATTGTAGTACATGTAAAAGTATGGCAAAGAAATTGAATGACGTTTAATCTCTGTATTTTTTTAAATTGTAGCATATTTTTTGTACAAAAGGAAATTATAATATACTCATTCCCAAGTAATAGGTATTCTAGCAAGTTATCACTTAAAGCTGTAAGTTTAAGCGATCTATATTAGAGCAGCAACCTAGGGTCTAAAATTTCAAATTTAATCAACCACCCTGACACACGGCTAAATTATGCCTAATATTGAAGGAAATGATATGACGCTTTGGTTTTGACTGGTCGTAAACGTGAAATATGGTGCAAATGTTTAGAATCTAAGGTCAAAGGTCAAATTTTCAAAATTTATTTTTTTTGTATATTTCAAACGTTTCAAGGCATATCTCAAAATCATCTCAAATTATTGCTTTTATCATCATTGATTTTGTCTCTCTGATGTGTTATGATAGAAATAACAACAAAAATCAAGAACAATAACCCTTCCGCAATGTGAATTACGTCCCTTTTCTCAAATGAAGAAAATTCTCACTTTTAGAGATTTCAAAGCAAAATTTATTGCCAAATATAACTACAATAAATAATTTACAGTCATATAATGAGTATTTATAGATTTTTTGACGACCTGAACAATTGTGACAAAAATATAGTCCAATGAAAATACCTTATCAAAATAACCAAGACTGAGTCATTTTTTTAAATCACTTGTAAACAAATAATATAGAAGTGATATAACTAACTCAAAACATATACACATAAGTAATTGTCAGCATTTTGAAACTTGAAATAATGTGATCATGGCTTACCTAAATGATACCCCCGCCCAACATGGGATACCTGAAAAGCAAAGTCAATATTATGATATATTAAAACCCCAAAAATGGTAAAATCAAAATCTAAAGCAGGAGGTGCACGAAGGAATCATGTGTAAAATTTTCTCTAAGAGTTTTCTTAGATCCATCCATTAGTTGATGAGGGGTTGCAGATAGTATACCATTACCCCTTCAGATAATGCATGGTAAAGTATATAATTGGTAATGGCGCACCTCAAGAGTTGATCAATCGAAGTCTAAAAAAGAAAGTGCACTATGCCATCATGTGTTAAATATTCTCTAAAAGTTTCATCAAATTCTCTTCATTTGTTTAGGCGGAATTGTGGAGCGTACCGATACCCCTTATGACAAAGAATCTCAAAGTCTATGTATGGCTATGGGAAACCCTCAAAATTGGTCAAATCAAAATCTAAAATAAAAAGTGAACTATGGCATCATGCAATTAAGGTTCTCTGAAAGTTTTATTAACTTCCATTCATTGGTGTAGGAGGGGTCGCAGAAAGCATACCAATACCCGCTTAAAACATAGAATGGTAAAGTGTATGTTTGGCTATGGGAAACCCCAAAAATGGTCAGTTCAAAATATGATCAAAAGGTGAAGTGTGGTATCATGTGATAAAGACTCTTTGAAAGTTTCCCTGTTTGGGGGGAGTTGCAGACGACATGTTCCGAGTTCCTATCGTTGTTTACGTTTGTCTTTTCTCCTATTTGTGTTTTTCCTGTGTTGTTCCCTAGCATGTAATTATAATTTTCGGCCATTGTAGGTGTTTCCTGTTGTCCCTTTTATTTTATTTTCATATACCAATATCTCCTAATGACAAATGTATTGCGTAAACCGTGTATGGTTATTTGAACCCTATAAATTACCCAGATCAAGATGTAAAATAGGATTTGCAATATGGCATCATGTGACTAAGATTCTTTAAAAGTTTCATCAATCTCTACTCATTGGTTTAGGAGGAGTTGTGGATGGCATATACCAGTACCCCTTATAGCAATAACTGAAAATGTCCATGCTTTATGGCTATGGGAAACTCCAAAAATTGGTAAGATCTCAACCTAAAATACAATGTAGATTGAACTGTGTCCTCATGAGTTAGAGGTACCCTGAAGGTTTCATCAGATTTATCTGCAGTTGCAGATATTAAGGTCGTACGAAAAGACGAGCAAAATGAATACTATATTCCCGCCTTTTTCAAAAGCGGAATATAATAATGTTTATTACTAACTAGTTTACTAATCCTTTAGGCATTTTAAGAGTGCTTGCAATCGACAATTAGTATAGTTACCAGCAAAAGATTGTCGACAAATACCGGTATTATGTAAGTCTCGCAACTTGTGTTTGACTTGTCTAGCTTTAACTAGAAATAGTGTTAAGTTGAAAATACTGGATTTGTCCTGAATATGAACCTTTTGGTTAGGGCATCATTTACACAGAAGGATGACACTTTCATTTAAGAAGATGTTTGTAAAATCCTGTTATGAAGACTTCATAAGAACGTATCCAGGTTATGTAAGTAACAACGGATAATAAGAAATGAATATAAGTATGCTACGTTTCTGTGAACATTTCCATTGAAAATAAAAATGAAAAATGAAAAATTTGACAGATAGGAACTGCTCAGTGGCTACTTAATTAAATTGCCAAGTTAAAATGGTGAAAAGTTCCAGAAAAGAGATTATTCAAGAGTTCTCTGTCAAGATGTATTGTAATGACTAAACACCGAAGTTACTGTGAATTTAAATTCTGCATACGCGCCTTTGGACAACTTATGTCTCATCAGTGCAGATAAATTCAAAGAGGTTTAAAAACTGTTAGAGAACAAAAAACCAATATGATTAAAATGTAAAACCAAAATCAGCAAATCGTTATTTCCTCAATAGCTATACAGTTTCACGAAATTCCGTTGTTTTGATTGCATGAACATGACTAACGAACAGGTCAAAACATTATACTTTTCGTAGCTTGTTGTATGGATTGGTGTTCAAAGCAAAGCAATAATGGCTGATCTGAATTAGTCTCATTAAATGTTGAAAATACAATATATTCCTCTGGATATGATAGGGACAACTAGTCCCTAATATTTTAAAATTATACAACATATGCACTAACCTAGCACGATAGAACGATGTTTAAGTGAAGTATAATACAAGTGCAAACAATAAAAATACTGCTTATTCATGCGTGAAAATGAAATATAGAAACTCGCAGATTCCCGACTTTCCCCCTTGGCGACAAATAATCAATATCTTCAAACAAATTAGGAAGACAATTTTCAAAATGAATGCGGACATATGTTAACATTTCGATTTTCAAAAAGCATCATTCAGATTCAATGAAATATGGTACATTAAAAAGTAGAGCTCGATTAAAAAAATTGGAAATTACTGAGAATTTAATTACTCTCCTTTAGCCCAAATAAAACATAACTGCACCTCCTATTTTAGATCTTGACCTGAGGAATTTATAGGGTTCAAATAACCATACATGGTTTACGCAATGCATTTGTCATTAGGGGATACCAGTATACCGTTTGCTACTCCTCCCAAACCAATTATTATAATTTGATGAAACTTTAAAAGAGTCTTTATCGCGGGATGCCACACTGCACCTTTGAATCAGATTTTGTTCCGACCATTTTTTGGGGATTTTCCATGCACTTTACCATTCTATGTTATGAGGGGGTACTGGTATGCTTTCAGCGACCCCTCCTACACCAATAAATGGAATTTAATGAAATTTTCAGAAACAATTAATGCACTTTATTTGCATGATGTCATAGTTCACTTTCTTTCTTAGATTTTGATTTGACCAATTTTGAGAGTTTCCCATAGCCATACAAAGACTTTGCCATTCTTTGTCATAAGGGGTATCGGTACGCTTTCCGCAATTCCGCCTAAACAAATGAAGAGAATTTGATAAAACTTTTAGAGAATCTTTATCACATGATGACTTAATGCACTTTTTTTAGACTTCAATTGATCAATTTCTGAGGCGTGCCATTGCCAAACGTAAACTTTACCATGCATTATCTGAAGGGGGTAATGGTATACTATCCGCAACCTCTCCAAAACTAATGGGTGGATTTAATAAAATTCTTTGAGGACCTTTTACACGTGATTCGTTCGTGCACCTCCTGCTTTAGATCTTGAATCAACCATTTTTGGGGTTTAACATAAAGATTGACTTTGCTTTTCAAGTGTCCCATGTAAGGCGGGGGTATCATTTAGGTGAGCTATGATCACATTATTTCTAGTTTCAAATAGCTGGCAATTACTTCTGTGTATATGTTTTGAGTTATTTATGTCACTTTTATATTATTTGTTTGCAAAATTTTTGATAAAATGGTTTTTAAAAAATGACTCTCATTGGTTCTTTTAACAAGGTATTTTCATTGGACTATATTTTTGTCACAAATGTCAGTACTCATATTTCAGGTCGTCAAAAAATTTATAAATACTCATTAAATGAATGTAAATTACTTATTTTAGTTATATTACTTATTTTTGGCGATGAGGTTTGCTTTGAAACCCCTTAAAGTGGAAATTTTCCTCATTTGAGAAAAGGGACGTAATTCATATTGCGAAGGGGTTATTGTTCTTGATTTTTGCTTTTATTTCTATCACAAAATACCTGAGAGACAAAATCAATGATAATTTAAGCAATCATTTGAGGAGATTTTGATATATGCTTTGAAACGTTTGAAATATACTAAAAAGTAAATTTTTAAAATTTGACTTTTGACCTTAGATTCTAAACATTTGCACCATATTTCACGTTTGCGACCAGTCAAAACCAAAGCGTCATATCATGTTCTTCAATATTAGGTATAATTTAGCTGTGTGTCAGGGTGGTTGATTCAACTCTGAAAATAAGCTAGATATTCACTACAGGTTGCTGCACTATATACCTGTATTCTCTCAATATTCAGAATTGGACTTATTTTTGTTTACCATACATCCTCAATTTCATGTACATTTGCTTCGTTTGTCAATTTATTCACAATGGAAAATACAATAAATAATATTTATTAAATAAATTTACAATACAAGTTCGTTTTAAGTCTGATTGTCACATTTCGATATTCTAATTGACATTATAGTATTGAAACCTAGCGTGTTCACTTTTACAGTAATTCGTTTTTTAATTCAAAAGTATCGATAGTCATCTAATATTTGACAGTTCCACTTGGTTATCTTTAATTGAGGACCACTTATAGTTGTCAGAAGGTATTTTGGAGTCATGAAACGATCTGGTACTAGTCGTAGAATACACGCAAGTTCTTTGTGTCCCTGTAGCATCGGAAGTACATCGCTTCAAATCACTAGGTTTACAGCTGGCATTAAACAGCAAGAAGACAAATGGGTTAGCAGCTGAGTTTGCAGCAGCTAATCCTCCCAGTATACCATACACGAACATAGACATAACGCAATGATCTCCATACGACATTATCATTTCTGCTATAAAATACGGCAACCCACAGACAGCATAAACAACAACAATAACGAAGGTCATTTTAAGAGTTTTTATTTTCGCTTTTGGTAATGTGCTAGACGGTGTGCTTTGGAGCTGAATTTTTCCAGGTTTTATAGCTTGTCGTGATTTATTTCCCTCTCTAGCTTTCCGAGCAATTTTTAAAAAAATCCTTGTATAACAAAATATAAGAATTATGAATGGAATGAGAAATACGATTATGGCAATGAAAGTGAGAAAGGCTTGTCGATGCCATACTGGAGTATATCGGAATATGTTTTCACATTTAGTTTTTCCATCTTTTTCTCCAAGCTGGAAAACATAGAACATTGGTAATGATGCAATAACTGCTACTGCCCAGGCAACACTTGCCATTTTCCATACCTACAAAGTAAAAAAAAATGAAATATTTTAAGTTGGCGAGATGAAGAAATCCAGTAGAGATGAAAATCATAACCTGACATGAATATCAGGACACTCCGTAAGCATTTTGATACAAATGATATATATATAAACTGAAAAAATATTTTACGAAGGGATATAGAGTAAATGAACATGAGACCATAACACATATGTTAACTCCAACTGCAATAATTTTAATGGGCTGTTTGGCCTTTCCGGAAATTTATTCCTCATCGGCAGCACTAGAACCCAAACGAAGGAAATCCATAATTTCAAAAAAAATGTTAAAATGCGTAAAACCAAACGAAATCCGAATAGTCAGAAATACCAAGTATAGCTAAGGACAAAACTACGATGGAGGGAGTTAATCCTTCGGTTTTAGAATTTACATAAATTTAGATGATAGTAATTGAACAAAGTGTACACATGAGATATTATCTCATGTACAAGTACACCATATCTAAGAAAAATAAAGAGCATACATGTCTACCAAGGGGGATTGTTTTACCAACTCCACACTGCAATAAAAGACAAACTCCTGTATCAAATATTTTACGAAAGGATATGGAGTAAATGAACATGAGACCATAACACATATGTTAACTCCAACTGCAACAATTTTAATGAGCTGTATGGCCATTTCGGAATTATATTCCTCATCAGCAGCACTAGAACCCAAACAAAGGAAATCCACAATTTAAAAAAATGTAAAAATGCATAAAACCAAACGAAATCCGAATAGTCAGAAATACCAAGTATAGCTAAGGACAAAAATACGATGGTGGGAGTTAATCCTTCGGTTTTAGAACTTTCACAAATTTGGATAATAGTAATTGAACAAAGTGTACACATGAGATATAACCTCATGTACAAGTACACTATATCTAAGAAAAATAAAGAGCATACATCTCTACTACAACAACTGAACAATTAACTTGCCTGACTTACACTGTATGTGACAAACCGGACTTTTCACACTGGCAATGTGACGGGTGCCACGCTTGGAAAGGATCCTGCTTACCCTTCCGGTGCACCTAATGATTCCTTTGTTTTTGTAGGGGTTCACACTGCTAGTGCTTTAGTTTTGTGACGTTTTTGTTCAATTTTGTTTTATTTGTTTTGTCTTTGTCATACTGTCTCAATCCGTGTTGGATATGAATTGCCGTGATTTTGGTTTTATGATTTTAGAATTCCCCATTTCCTCATTCTTGCTTGGATATTCGTTTGCCGACGTATTTAAGATTGTTTTCAGTCACCAGTTGCTGTATCCTTAAGAATTAGAAGAAAACATCGGACAGGGTAAACATCAACCATTTGTTTATAAATGTCTTTAGAGAAAAAAAAATATAGATGTAAATGTTTTTAAAAAAATATGCATTTGGACTTACTGAAAATGTGGAATATGATTGTAGTTGAATGATAACAATCTAACTCACATAAGATTTCAAATGTCCAGATGGATTGGAGAGGAATTACATAAATAGGTATAGTGCATATAGTATTATGACGATTGTTAGTTACTTGAGAAAAATATGATTTGAATATTCAATAACGGAAAATAGTAATGATGCATCACATGATGCCCCGCCATGTTTCACAAATTTTAAAAAAAACTCTATATCCCTTTGTACTTCTAAAGCCACAATTATACTTGGCCTGTGTTTTATGGTAAACAACTTCCATGCCAAATTATCAGTTGGAAACCCTAAAATTCACAAAATTTCAAAGTTTCAAGGGACGTAACTCCAGAACCCCTTGGACCCCTGAACCTGAAATCGAACTTGGCCTGAGTTTTGTGATAAACAAGTAACATACCAAATCTGAAGACAAGATATTATTTCGTTCACAAGTTATCAGTCAGAAACCCTAAAATTTGCAAAATTTCAAAGTTTCAAGTCGCATAACTCAAGAACCCCTTAGACCTCTGAACCCGAAATCAAACCGGGCCCGAGTTTGGTGATAAACAAGTAACATACAAAGTTTGAAGACAATATATTATTTCGTTCACAAGTTATCAGTCGAAAATACTAAAATTCGCAAAATTTCAAAGTTTGAAGTCGCATAACTCAGGAACCCCTTGGACCTCTGAACCCAAAATCGAACTTAGTTTTGTAGTAAGTAAGTTACATACCAAGTTTCAAGACCTTATGTTATTTCGTACCCAAGTTATCAGTCGGAGACCTTCCGGGGACGGACAGACGGACGTACGGGTATCATATATACCTCGCCACTATATGGCGGGGTATAAGAACATAATACGGGTTGACTGGAAACTGCAGGTCAGAAAGCACAGGTTAATATCCGACCATTGCCATTTTTTAAGGTTTCCAGAGTTTAAACCGTAGTAATGTCGAAAAGCCTTGTTGGGTTTAACGCCAGCCTAAATTAAAATTAATGTGATAAGTAGAAAATATCTGATTTAATTGAAGGATAATTCATTCTTGAGAAAATATAAAAAGGTTTCTAACATTACAGTTTCACCTGATTACGCGGTGTATAAAATTGCAGTTTGTACGCTAGTAAATTTTTTTTTGTTTTCATTATCAAAATATTTTGTCGGGATTAAACTTATGACACAGTTTGTAAACAACGACAGCAGAATACCGAAGGAACAAAGGAGTGGAATTTACAAAAATCGAAGTCCAAAGACATTGCCAAAACGAGAGGTGTATGACATTTGCTCCGATTTTACACATTTTAAATTTTTCATTTGCGCCGATTTCATTTTTTCATTTCCGCCGATTTTATTTTTCATTTGCGCCGATTTGTTTTTCCAAATTACACGCACATGTACTATGCATTAAAAGAATATATGTCGATTAAACCTGAAATAAGCGATGTTAAACTACCGAAAGAGTATCAATGCCTCATTTAAAATATACATATACTTCATTTTTTTGGTATTTTGTTATTTTTTTACATTTAATTTCGAAATGGCAAAAGTTGAAAATTCCAAGATAAAAGTTAGAGCTCAAAAGTTGAGATTACAAGAAAAATAAATAACTACGAAATAATTCTACAATACCTTGAAAATATTGTTTTAATCTGGCTATAAACTCTGAAGAATGGTATTATACCTTACTGATACCAATGTAGTACCAATACGTCTTGCAAAGACAGAGCCAGTACAGGTTCTGTTGGTATAAATATAAACTTAGTAAGAACACTTGCATCTATATTTTTAATTCCATTTTCATCATGTTTTGAGCTTTATTTTTAATTCGTCTAAGCTTTTTGCGTAGCAATTTTTTTAAATTTCACCAGTATAGTGTGATGAAATGACAAAAAAATACCTTTATTTGACGCAAAATTAACCAGTTAAAATCGGCGCAAATGAAAAAATTAATCGCCGCAAATGAAAAAAATGATCGGCGCAAATGAAAGAAAAAATCGGAGCAAATGAAATGCAAATCGGTGCAAATGCAAAACGCCGAAAACGAGAACACAGAAAACAATGACATTAGACACAGAAAACAATGACGTTAGACAGATACAAAGCACAGAAATAGAAATCACGACATTGAAAACAAAGGCACTCACAGTGTGAACTCCAGTGAAACTGAGAGTGACATCTGGGTAAGCATGTCCTGCTCTGTTAACAGCACCCGTCACACTGTGAGTCAATCCAGGAATGTCAAATTCGGTAGTCAAATCCGGGAAGACGTAAATCTAGCTGAAAATGTCCACTTACATTTGGGATACTGACACGTCATAGCGTTCAATGATGTTATGATGACGGCCATAGAATATCTTGTGGGATGAAATTAACACAGGTTGAACAAATCCCCGATTAAGCAGCTTTTGGGACAGTGTTATTGCTCTGTAAAAAAATCACTGTACAAACTACACGCTCGACAGTAACGAATCAACTGTAAAATGTATACTCCATAGGCGGGAGAGGTAGGTATATTGCTGCTAAGAAAGGGAAAGTTCACAATTTAGAAATTAAAATCATCACGCTTGTCATAAAGCTTAGATTTCAAACGTCCACCTTCGTCAATATACAATAAAAGATCTAGGTACGAAGCTGAAGTAGGTGTATCATTTGTTTCTTTAATTTCAAGCTCATTAGGATAGATCTAATGTAAATACTCCTTAAATTTAGGATTATTTAGAGAAAGAACATCGTCTATGTAGCGGAAGCTGAAATTAAAGGACTGGGCTAAATGTTTTTGTTTTCTTTGTGTAAGCCCTTTTAAAAACTAGGCCTCGTACGAGTAAAGGAAAAGGTCAGCTAAAAGCGGCGCACAGGTAGTTCTAATAGGAATCCCTATTATCTGTTGGAAAACACGACCTCCGAATTCGACAAAAATATTGTGGATAAAAAATTCTAACATTTTGATTACGTCAGTCTCGGTGTACTTCTTGTTTGTATCCGTGTGGTTCTTAACAAAATATGTCTTGTAATTCCCTATGATCTGCGTTCTTTGTTTTTAGTGCAGAAACATTGATGTATTAAATCTGCAATTACTGTTTTCAGTTTATTGTGTGGAAGGGTTGTATAAAGAGTAGAAAAGTCAAGAGTTTGAATGTTATGGCAATGGGTAAAACTGGTTGAGGATAGCTGTTCATGGAGATCTTTGGAATTTTTAAGAATCCACATTTGATTCACACCGCTTGTTGAGTAAGCTTTATCACAGTAATTTTTCAGGCCATCTCTGACTGCAGTCATCGAAGTAGCGAGGAGCTGTTAAAAAGGTCTAGTGATGCATCTGGAAGACCCGGCAATGAATCTCTGTTTGTATGGATTCTTATGAAGTTATGGTACCCAATAGATGAAAGGGAGTTGATTGTTTTCATTATTGGCTTTTTTGCCGAATGATGCTAAAACTGAAGTATGATTTTTTTTACAATCTAATCCCTCGATATTGTAGTATAGGTATAAGTAGGGTTTCCTGATGAACTGTTGATGGATGCCCATCTCCTTCACAAGACAGTCGAGATATTGTTTCTTACACATCAACAGTATGTTGTTAGAAGCTTTGTCTGCAGGGAAAACGACGCAATTTTCACGGAGGTTGGTCAGACTTCTTACTACAAGGAGGTCTTCAAATATACTTGGATTTCTGGATTTCATTGCTGATTTTAAGCGCCGGATGCGATTTAAAATTAATGACTTTATGTACCTGATCCAGTCGGACAATGTCTCAACGTCCTCTTTCTCCTTCTTTGCCCACTTCCTAGCAAAGTCTTCAACTTCCATTTGATGTGCTGGAGCTCACGGAATTTGAGACCTTTTGAGAAGATATCTCGTAGTTTGAGGTTGTCTACGATATCTAGGTCACGTGTCCAGCCGGACTATAGTTGAATGGGGAAGAGGAACAAGCACAATCAAGTGGTTTGGCTTTAAAGCCATCAATTTGGATGTCACGGAATACCCGTTTGTAATTGAAAATGGAAGTTGCAATTGATTAAGTGTAGGAATATGAGATAAGTGGAACTGATTGATCGTTAAAATAAGGAAGAAGGTTTGATGTCACTGTTTTGTTGCGTAGAATGTTAGCAAGATATATAGCGTTGTAAAATCAAGAAAAAGGAAACACAAAACCCGAATGCCCAATGCAATATGTTCGTTTAGGAGAAAATTCTGTGAATTGTGTCTAAAGTAAAATGAATGACACAGTTGCCTTATAGAGTGGATTTTATGCTTCAGAAGGAAGACGAATTGTAACCACTTTAATTGTCATTTAAAGGCAAAAAGTGGTATATTTTTTCGAACGTTTGAACAATATTGATACAATTCGTAACAAAGCATCTGAATAAACAAAAATAAACTAACAGCCATTTGGAGGGCTTATATAGATTTAACTCAATTTAAGCATGAAAATTAATTTATGTTCGTTGTGTCCTCCATATGAAGTTATCTTTCTAAACACTGTACAATGGCTTGTATGGGCAAAAGGTGCTGTTTAAATTAATATAAGAAAGATAACAGGAAACACTTACAATGGCCGTAAACCACAATCACATGCCACAATCCACCAGGGAACCGCACGAGAAAAACAAT